>CM059602.1:152060000-152255000 GCA_030412105.1 Cyclura pinguis
TGGCCTGCCTGTATTGTGTTGGAATATTACGGCGATTATCGGCCGAGCCTGTATGCGTGCTTGTCCGGGGCCTCGCAAGCACATGGAGAGGAATGGATATGTGAGGACGAATTATTGATATCGAGAGATATCTTTATATCCCACGAGCTCGGGCTAGCCAGGGCAGTAACACAAGAATAAGGTCTTCCTTGATTGAGTCTATCCATCCATAATGTGGTCTTCCTCTTTTCCTACTGCCTTCCACCTTCCCATATGTTTGTCTTTTCTAGTAATTCATGTCTTCTCATAATATGGCCAAAGTATGACCGCCATAGTTTAGTCATTTTGGCTTCTAGGGAGAGTTCAGGCTTGCTTTGCTCTAGAACCCATTTATTTGTCTTTTTAGCAGTCCAGACCAGGCCAGGGTGAATAATTCAGTATCTCAAATAGAGCTCTGCCTATTTTATATGTGGTAAGGTAGTCCTTACTGAACCATAAAAGGCTGTGTCAAGATGACTGTATGTGCTTCTCCACTTGGGGTCCAGGCTAGGCTTTATTTCCCCCTACTAGTTTTGAGATCTTCAGGAGAGACCTCAGAAGCACCTTTAGTGATGCCAAAAGAGAGGGCAGTCTTCATGGCAGCTGCCAGCTTGTGGAACACCCTTCCAGGGCACACTAAGCTGCCTTCCTTTCTATTTTCTTTTTGCAGTGGGCAAAGACCTTGTTATTCAAGTAAGCTTTTGGCAACTGACCGGCTGCTGAGGAAGGGGCATGAATGGGAGCTGCTGAACCTTTTCCTAATGTGTTTTAAAATTGTTTTTAATTCAGCTGTTGTTTTAATATGATAATCTGTTTAACTATACTTTTGTGTTATAATCAATGTTGTTTTTAGTTGTATCTGCTCTTTAAACTTGTAAGATGCTTTAGGTATTGGGAGAAAAGTGGGACAATGAAAGTTTTAGGCCCTTTTCGCATGGCATTTGCCATGCAAAAGGGCCTCCAGAGTGTCGCACGATTGCGAGGAGCATTTCAGATGACATCCTTGCAATCGTGTGATGCTGCTGGGGCTGGCAGGCACAGATCGAGCACTATTTCATTTTTGGCTTGTAGCCGAAAATGGTGCTTGATTGTTCATCGCTCCGGGGCCCCACGCACACTTACCTTGCATGCAGAGCTCCAGAGCCACGGCCCTTGCGCTTCCTCCTCCAGCGCAGCCTGGGAAAATACCTGGCTGCGCTGCAGAAGGAAGAGGCGGAGCCCTCATGCTGCCTGCCAGCCGGCTGACAACTCCTGCAGAGCCAAAGCAGCAGGGACGCGAGAGCCTCTTGCAAGAGGCTGCTCACATGATCCCTGCGGCACTGGACAAAGGTAAGGTGCAGAAAAGGCCTTGATGATGATGATGAGGATGAGGATGAGGATGAGGATGAGGATGGGGATGGGGATGGGGATGGGGATGAGGGTGACAGATTGTTTACAGAGGCCCTCTTTTGGCTACCTCCACCATCTGAAGGGTTGTTACCAAAGAAAGGGCTTTTTGGTAGTGGTGTCCTGATAGTGAAATGTTCTTTGCAGACAGTCTGATTCCCACCTGCCTTAATGTCACTTGAGAACTTGGTGGTAGTCTAATTTCCAAAGCCTAAAGTATTCCCCTTTTGATCTATGCTCATTATTTTAAAACTGATCTTTTTACAGATTTTGCTGCTTTTAATCTGCTGCCTTAAGATGTATGTGTACATGCATGTGCATATACAAACACCTCTCTGTGAGACGTGATGGCATATGTGAGATATCTTTCACTTTATTAAACAAAAACCTATAATTCTTTGTTAGAAGAAAAGACCATCGTTATTATCACTTCCTCATTATGACTGCCCAGTCCAGATCTGTATCATTTTTACTTCTGATCTTCATGTATAAATTTATTTTGACATTTATATTCTGCCTTTTCAAAGGCTTGTCTAGAGCAGTATATGGAATAAAAAAAAAAGTAAAAACAAAATAGCTAAATAGAATTTTAGGAAACAGCTAAAATAGAATTTTAGGGGGAAAAAACCAAACATGTGGGTGACTATGCACAGAGTAATCCTTAATCTTTTGTCTCAGTATTAAAATGGTCTCCATAATTAAATATTAAAGCTTGAACTGCTTATTCCACTTGTTGGCCTAACTAAAACTTTCTATCCTAGGTATGATTCAGAAGCTCATCCTGACTAAAGATCAATCCCCTCAATGGAGGAGTGGACACATTTGTCTCCTTCTCTAATGCTCAAGGCATATGATGCTGATATTCTATGAATGTCAGGCCATATCAGAAGGTTAAATTACCAAATCATCTTTTTTTGTTGGGTGCAAGAATAATACAAGTGTGTTTCCTGACTCACCAGCAGAGCTTTGTGGATTGTGGCTGTTGATAATGTAAGGATGGGCACCATGCTCCAGGTGACAGGACTGTTCCTCTTTCCCAGAAGGCCATGTTGATTTCCCAGGCTCTGGTATGGAGCAGAAAGCTGCCTGGATGTCTGGCAGGGCATCAGGGCTTGGGAAAAAGTAAAGGCATCATTCAGGTCCTCTCCCTACCCATATAAACTGCCTTCCTTAGCATGCCAGCAATCAGTTGGTTTTCCCTATCTACTCTTTCTCATCATTTGGTTTTTTGCGTAGTGTATTGGTAGTGGCATCACATTACTATCACAGTTTTGGGAGGTGTTGGCGGGGGGCAGATCCAGTTTGGGAGTAGATGGAACCCATACATCCACTTAAGGGCTCTTAGGAAGACAGCAATCAGGTCACAACCTCACTTCAGGAAAGATGGCTCTGCCTCACTCCCATTTGGCAGAGGAATCACACAGTAGCTTCTATCTGAATGGATTCCTGCATCTGTCATTCCAGCACTACCCAAATGGTGGGCTGGATGAATGGGTTACTCTCAGCAGGTGAGTTGACTGATGAATGGGTTGCCATCAACTGGCAGGTGAGTCAACCAGTGCCTAGATATGGATCCATACCGTGTGTCAAGTCTGTTTAGCTATAACTAATGAAGTTATGGCCTTCTCCATTCCAACAAAATGTGGCCTTTGTTCATTCATGCTAAATGTGAAAACCTAGGCTCACTGCTGGTACACTTGATTGATGATTGTTGAATTAACATCCTAACTTTGGCCAAAAAACCCAAAAATACTATCCAAAAAAGTTAGAATATCAAAAATTCAATTATAAAACCAAAATAGCATAAAACAGCATAACTAGAAGAACAGCTGCAGAAGATAAGAACTACAATTAGCAGCTTATGTTAGTGACTGACAAGCCACATTCCCCAGAAGTTATAAGTCCCTTCCAAAAGAGAGGTCTATGTCACTGACTGAAATATTATGAAAGGGGGTGGAGAAAATGAACATCCCTCAGGAGGAATTTCTAAAGACTTGGTGCAACCACAGAGAAGAACCTGTCACCAGTTGTAGAAAGTTAAACCTGAGGAACAGATGAGCACAGAAGACGATTCTGACAATGTGCTTAATCAGCAGGTAGGCTTATATTGAAGAAGGTGGACTTTTAGCTATCCAGACTCTAACTGCAAACTATCTTAAAAGACAGCATCAGCATTTTGAATTGAGTTTGGAAACCATGGCAACCGTTTGAACAAGGAGGGAGTCACATTTTCCTGGGAAGCATTTCCATTTACCAGTTTGGCTGCCATATTCTTGTCCCAGAGAAGTTTCTAGAGATTTTTTGAAAGGAGCTCCAACATACAACATTTTCCAATACTCCAGACAAAAAGAAACATGCCAGTATTGTTAACTGGACCATAATTAGAGAACTCCTATTACAGTTGGATATATCTTTAGCAGCATGCTACTTGTGTTTGGTTTTGTAGATTCATTAGCTTTTAAAGACAGTGTTCCTTTGGTCTAGGTTCTGAGAAAATGCAAACTGGTAAAAAGGGTCAGGTATAGAAAAGTACAGAAACTGCTCACACATAGCTGCACTTTGTGGGAAATGTTAAAAGAAGCAGTGTAAATGATTAACAATACATGCTGAATACTCTATTCATCAAAAGCCCTATTCCAATCCATCTCAGCTGTTAAATCTCTGATCTTATCTGCACTCTACAGAGCTGAATTTTAGATGCCATCTAGCTAGAACAGATGAGCCAGAGACATGGGGGGCAAAAAGAAAATCATTACCCCATATCTTTATTCCTAGGGGGCCCATTTTGCATAAGCTTTGCAAGCTCTTTTGTAAAGATGGACTATGCAGAGTAGTTCTCATACTCCCTTCTGTTGAGGATTATGAATATGCTAGGGAGAAGGAAAGGAAAACAGTGCCAAAGGACAATTTGATGACTCAATGTCAGCTTCTTATGGATAAGGGCCAGACTGGAAGACGACTGCTGAGGACTCAGTCAATTTGGAAAAAAGTGGGTGGTTAAATAGCAGGGAGGTTCAAGGTGAGAAAAGAACATTGCAATGGAACTATAATTTGGACCCTGAGGTTTTCAAAATAACAACTAGTGTAAGATCAATAGTTTTGAACTGGTGACTGGTTCCCTACTACCAGAAATTGTGTTTTCTTCCTATTCTTAATTATGATTGAGAGAACAATGATACAGTCACTGGAAACATATATGCAATTATGTGGGAGGAGCCTAAATCACATGCCTTCTAGTACTAGAGTTTCATTTTCAACAAGTGGCAAAGTTGGTGTGAGAAGAAGCTTCTTCTTCATAGACTCTGAGGAGGTCCTTCCCTGCTACAGAATGGCATCCCTCTCAACTTGGAGAGGATGAAGTCTGTAATAGTTTATGGAATGGCCACCTCTGAGGAACATATTATAGCACTCTTATCGTATTTTAATTTTTCATACAGACTCAGCACCCAAACACTCCAATAGAACTATCTTTGAGTCCCATAAAATGGCATGGGCAGTAATGACATGGGCAGTAACAGACCAACAGAGAGATAGACATTGAAAAAATGAAAATATAACATAAGCTTCCGCCTTCTTCCGTTGCTAAAGATGAAGCTGAGCTGCATACAAGGTGGTGGTTTAGAACACTTTCCAAGATTGCAATTCAGGGCACTGGGAAAAGACAACTGCAGCACTGTCCAGTGGTGGCGCACATTGAGGCAGGCAGCTGGAAAAACCTGTTGGGGTCCTTCAATAGCTGCTTGTCACAATGGGCACCACAAATGGAAGAGTGCTACAGTAATAACTTCCCATTGCCCTGATCTGCTCTACCATGGAAGCCATTTAATTGGAGTGCTTCTTGGCTTAAGAGGTAGGTTTATGGATGTTTGGATGTTTTATCATTAACAATCCCCAAAGTTACAAGATTTTTAAGTCTGGCTTGTGATCTCTTAAATATTGAACAGGATGGCAGCCCTAGTTTTCATAATCACAGACTCATTTTGCCTGGTAAATGTCAGCTCTGATTTACTTAACAAAATTCAGAACAAGCCAACATTATTATGTATTCATCATCCCTTACTTGTGAAGATACATGAGGAGTTGTTACCCTGTGAACTGGGGGTCCCGGGAGGGACACCAAAATGTGCTCAACTAAAGTTGGGGAAAATTAGCTCAGAGCACTGCTTAGCGTTACAAGAGGCAGGGTAACTTAGAGAGATCTTGAACCCTATGTCTACGGGGTCGGGTCAAGTCAAGGAGAACACAGGAGTTGAAATAATATATTATGTTTATTGAATACAAGCAAAACAGTGTATGCTACACATTCATATGAGATAACTAAAGAAAATAAAGGTTGGAGTGGTATAGAGGGATTTTTAGAGGGATTGCTGGTTTGGGTGATACTTCACCTGTCCTGAAGCCCAGGAAAATAGAGAGCGAAGCTGGGGTGGGATGTAGCTCAGCACGTGCAGCTGAGGGGAGGCTCGCCAAGCAAAGCGGCAGCAAGGCTGGAGCGTTCCGAGGAAGGTCTCGGAATCAAGGGTTTTTATAAGGAGAACTGTGACTGCAGGCTATGCTGTACTTGGGGGAAAACAATCGATTTGGAGTTGGAGACAAAGCCTCCGAAAGGTCAGAATCTGAATGATTGAGTTATCATAGCGGTTCTCAATAGAGTAGCCAGTATGCAGATGCAGAGTGCTTGGGTATTGCATAGTTTACCCATCAAGCTGCCAGCACGGGGCAGAGGCTCTTTTGTAAGTAGCGTGCATACTTAATTAGAGTACTTGCCTGGAGGTCTCCTAAAGCAGTGAGTCAGCTATTTCTGGCCTGCCTGTATTGTAGTTTGGATATTACGGCTATTAACGGCCGAGCTTGTTTACACGCTTGTCCGGTGGCCTCGCAAGCATGTGTATAGGAATAGAGAAGTGAAGCCGAATTGTGATAGCAAGAGGATATCTTTTAATATCCCCAAAGCTCGGACTAGCCAGGGCAGTAACAGAGTGGTGCTTAGAAAAAAGGTAGCCCACAGAGGCCTCATTTGTTGCTTGATGATTTAAGGATGAATGTGTGAACTGGTCTCATTTTAAAGTGTTTGAGGTAAAAATAAAAGCAAGAACAACACTTAGGGCCTTTCTACACTACACTGTTATACTGCTATTATTCCACTTTCAATATCCTGTGGAATTCTGGGGTTTGTAGTTTACTGAGGCCAAAGAGCTCTGTGGCTGAGAATTCTAAATGCCCCTCCCTAAACTACAAACCCTAGGATTCCATAAGATGTTGAAAGTGAAATAATAGCACTGTAACAGTGTGGTGCAGGAAGGCCCTTAGAGTTAAGTCCCATTTCAGAGTGTTTACCACATGTCATGTCCATCATATCAGTAATTCTCATAACAGCCTGACAGGGCCAGTGCAGGACATTTTGCTCTCTGAGGCAATGAAACACATTTCATTTCATTCATAGTTTCATTTCATTCACAGTTTGGTTTATTTTTGGCCTCAACTCTGGTTTTTTAAACCTGTGCTGGTTTTTTTGTCTGCCTGTTTTGAAGCACTGGCGTTCTGTGGGTCATGTTGGCATTCGGCATGCCCCCTGGAGTCCCCCAACAGGAGCGACACTGGAACCTTACTTTAGAAATGGCAATGGGGCTTCTGCTTTCCCTGCAGTCTACAGGCTAGTTTAGTGTGACACATGCAGATCTTTTCTCCAACAGAAGGGGATGGATCGGGGACTCAGAAGGATGTCTCTGCTCTCTTCTCTCCCTTCTTAAACATCTACCTCCTGAAGGAGTGCTCTCACTCTGCTTAATGGTAGGGCTGGGAAGCAAGTCGGTATTCTTATCTCTGTATTTCAGACAAGGACGTTTGAGGCCAACTAGTGAATTTACAGCATTGGTTAGAATCAAATTTAGTCTTCTCTAGATTCCCACCTTATGCACGGGTAAACCAGCCTCTGGGATCTACTGGGTACTTATGCCCAGTCCATGCTGACAAATGCTGCAGAAACTCCACAGTATGATTTGGACCGCCAGTCAGTGGCAGGTTTGGTTTGGCAATCATTTTCACTTACAGCATAACCTTGATTCCACATCACTACTCTGAGAGAGTACAGCACAGCAACAATTGTGCTCTACAGTGCTGTACTGTCTTTTGTGTGTGTGTACACTAATTACAATTTTCCTTTCATACATTTCCTCATTTACAACTTGCTTCATTGATCCCACTCAGCCAGCTCACATCCTTTATACAAAGAGAAAACAAAAGGGAAATGCATTTTTTTTTGTTGTTGTTTTAGAAGAGGAGCCTGCGGTTAAACACGCTGAGGAATAATTTCACATTCATTTCATAGCATCATTGCAATGACACATACCATTGACAATTAACTGCAACAACAACTACTACGGTAAAACCCCTAACACTGTATAATGTTGATACTTTGCGGATTCTTCCTTTTCTGCCGAGCTTTGACATATAAATCTTGTGTTCATGCTTTGTGAACCTTTCTGGGCACTTAGCAGTATTCTCACAAGGGCCTCCTTCTTAAGTCCTATCATTCTAGATTGCCTGAAGAAATTGCTGAAAATTCAATTTTGATGTCTCTGCGAATTGTGCTCTTTTGAAACCAGCACACTTCTCATGAACACAAATAAAAGAGGAAACGTGTGTCAGGGACATTTTGAAAGTGTTTTCCAAACAAATACAGTTTTGCTCATGTCAAAAATGTGGGTGCAGAGACATTTTACAAAGAAAATGAGACTGCCACCAAAATTCCTTGTGGCATCACAATGGGAATCCCTTCCCCTGTTCCAAAGAATTGCCTATTGCTGGTGGGAAAACACACATCGGGTCATGGAGAGGAATGTTTTATGGGGGGAGCTTGGCATAATGTTGCTCAAAGTTTCCATGGCAGTTGTGCATTTCTTTATAAAGTGAGGGGAGGGATTACTCAATTCAGAGCCTGGCAAGTTGTTGTTGTTGTTGTTTTAAAAAATAATTAGTTACAGTTGTCATTGAAAGCCCTCCTCAAGGTACATAATTAGCCTATAGTTGTATCTTTAAAAGTAACTTTCTTTTACTTTTTAAATATATTTAAAATATATATTTATATGTATTTTTAAAAGTCACTTTCTTAAAAGTAATTAAAATGGGTATTTTTACTTGCTTTTTTGCTTTTTTTTAAAAAAAGCAAATCTGAATGCCACAAACCACTGCACAGCGTTGTAAAATACACTTTCCTCTTATCCTCACCTCAACACACATAATAAGGCATGAGACAGGAGCATGAGTCCAGCATGAACCAGTGCTTCAACAATGTGATGTTCTTCCTCTACCCATCCATAAGACCACACCCCTGTATCTATAGAGATAACTAAATATTAAAGTCATGTAGAAATATTACTTTTTAAATCGCATCTCCCAGAATTGTCTGGTCACCATGCTCACTGATGAGGCTGGTGTGAGTATTCTGGGAGTTATAGTTGTAGTTGCAATTCAAGTAATTTTTCCAAGCTTTGCAGATACAGCAGAAAAAGTAGTAAAGATATGTTCTGTTACATACCAATGATAACATAATGTAATCATACCTTTTGGTAACCAGTTACTTCCATACTTCAACTCAGCCCCCCTCATATGTTGAAAACCGTATGTGAGAAGGTCATAGTGTTGCCTGATTGAGGCCCTGCTGATGGATGTCCCTACTTATGTAGAGCCCTATCTTTACTTTTCCACTTTCACCTTTCTGAAGAAAAGCTGGTATGCAAAAAGGTTAACTCAATCAAATTAAACAAATAAATACGGGAGGGAAAATTCTAGGCCAGCCAGGAGTCTCCTTCTCATGGAGAACAATGTGCATGCATGTTAGACATGTAGGACTCCTTCACAGTACAGCTGAATCCATGGCTGGTAGACGGTACTGGCCAGTTCACACGTAGGCTTGGCCCACATGAGCCTGTGACCTACTTATCCATGGTTTCACTGAATGGGAAAGTTTGTTTGCAGGAACCTTCTTACAAGCATCTAGACTTTGTCCCCTGCTGTTGATCTGGTCTCCTTATGCAAGGGAAAGAAGTGCCAGAATGTGAGGTGGTGAAATGAGTGATTCTTTAGCAAACAGATTGGAGATACTGTCTTTGAATCCCACCTTACACAAACACTTTTGAAAAGTATACAATTTAGCATACTTTGTGGGTTTGTGTGTATGTGCGTGAAGGCTCTAGCTGAGCCCCCTTCCTGCTGAGCTGCTCTCCTATTTATGAGCAGATCTTCCTGTCAAGGAAAACTCAAACAGTGACTCCACCTGGAACCAGAAGTGATACAGTCCATTCTACCACAACATAGAATCATAGAATCATAGAGTTGGAAGAGAACACAGGGGCCATCCAGTCCAACGCCCTGCCATGCAGGAACACACATCAAGGCACTCCCAACAGAGGCCATCCCGCTTCTGCTTAAAAACCTCCAAAGAAGAAGACTTCACCACACTCCAAGGCTGCATAGTCCACTGCGTGGCAGCTCTGACTGGCAGGAAGTTCTTTCTGAGGTTCAGGCGGAATCTCCTTTCCTGTAGCTTGAATCCATTGCTCCTTGTCCTAGTCTCTGGAGCAGTGGAAAACAAACCCGCTCCCTCCTTGACATGACATCCCTTCAAATATTTAAACATGCCTATCATGTCCCCTCTTAACCTTCTCTTCTGCAGACTAAACATACCCAGCTCCCTAAGCTGTTCCTCATAGAACATGGCTTCCAGACCCTTCACCATTTTGGTCACCCTCCTCTGGACATGCCCGAGCTTGTTGATATCCTTCTTGAATTGAGATGCCCAGAACTGGACACAGTATTCCAAATGAGGTCTAACCAATGCAGAATAGAGGGGTACCATTACCTCCCTCGATCTAGACACTATACTCCTATTCATGCAACCAAGAATCATGTTGGCTTTCTTGATTGCTGCATCACACTGCGGACTCATGTTCAGCTTGTGATCTACCAAGACTCCTAGATCCCTTTCACACATACTATTATCCAGCCACATGTCCCCCATCATACCATATTATTCTGCTACCTCATTCTCCTGTGTGTTACACAAGCCCTTTTTGCACCTTACCTGTTCCCAGCAGTATCCGGTGAGGATCCTGGCAGTGGCTCTGCCACTGAGAAACAAGGCACGCTCATGTACCTTGAGGACTAGCATTCCTGGGGAAGCAATTCCTGGAAAACTGTGTTCAATGTGACTATAAAATTCACACAGCAATCTTTATGCATGTTTACTTGAAAGTAAGCCCATCTGTATTTACTCAGCTGAAAGTCCCAAATCCACAGGAACGTGCTATATGTCACCAATCATTTCGAGCAGGGCATTTAGTATGCTGGCACCCACTATGTGCAATACTCTTCCCCTGGTATTAGACACACTCAGACAATGCCCTGGTAGTGTTGAAGATCTCCTTTAGCAAGTCTTTTCGTTGTAGCTCAGTAGACAATATGTATATATTGTATATCGAGTGTGTATATTGTTTTATACTACATGTTTTGTTAGCCTTGTACACTCATTTTGAAATGAAAGTAATTTACAAATACTCCTAAGTAGGTAAGTAAGTAAAATTTATAAGCCCCATATTTAAGTTGTAAAGTAGGTATCCAGGTGTAATGCCTTCCTTCACAACAGTCAACCACAATATTTCCTAGAGTGATTCTTTTGGAGGTTTTTTCCCCCTTTGATTAAAATAATCATGGTATTATGGGAGCTTGTTTTCTACGACAGGCTATATCTTTATGTAATGCTCTCCATATGCAGACTTTATGGTAATGTAGGCTGTCAATCCTATAGTAAATAAAAGAATGAAACAGCTAGCAGCAATAGTCTCAGACTATTGAAATAAATGGCTCCAAGGTGGTTTCTCTATTGTCTGTAAAACAACACACGGTTCTCAAGCCTTCAAGGAATCCCAGTTATTCAGTGGTTAAAATAAGAGATTAACAGACTGATTTTTAATGGGTTATCACCTTTCCCATTTGGCTACCCCTCTGTTTGTCTTGCTCCTTGTGCTCTGTTAAACAAGGGAAAGTGTTGTGACCCATAATTGTGGGCAGATTCACAGCAGGTTTTTGAGGAGTTTTCTGCACCATGGTGTTCAAGCCGCCTCCATCTGCTGTAGTCTTGTGTGCTTCCCACAGGGGAACCTAGCTAATTTTTCAGTCAATTAGCAGAAGGGCTGCTTTTGTTCTCCAAGTGCACCCCCTTGGGCTCCTCTTACACCCCAGTCTCCACGTTCAGATGTTGGCAGTTTTGAAATAGCATATCATGTTATTTTCTCTGCTGACCTTTGTGACATTGTTAGCTGAATGTGATCGCGTGTAATCATAGCCACTTGCATTAAAACCAAGCAGTGGAGAACGTATTGACTTTTTAAAAAATCAGAGAGAGAGGAATAAAATACTACAATTACATGTATGTAGCTAGTGTGTTTAATTAATTCTGCTGTATTGTAAAACCTGAGTGAAAATTTAAAAAAAAGTATGCAATTTAAGAACCTAGGAAATAGTGATTTTAAAGATACTTCTCATGTATTGCATTTCAACAGGAAATATTAACCTATGTAGTGACGGAGTATACAAACATGGCATAAATTAAAATATAGTTCAAGCAAAAGTGAAACTCAAAGCTATACTCACCTTACCAGAATGTTCATGTTAAACATCTTGATGATTTTTTTTTGTTTTTATTTATTGTTCAAAACCTGTCATTCACACACTCAGAGATACAAATTTATGAATATCTACATATCTATCTATCTATCTATCTATCTATCTATCTATCTATCTATCTATCTAATCAGGGATCATCTCAGACTGCTTTCCATTAATTTAGTGAATTCTTTTCACTTGTTTTTGTTTTCAACTCCTTTTGAAGAAGCCAGTGTTCATTCATTTAAATTGTTATCCTCACTTGCCTTCAATGATGTCATCAGGTGGCCAATTCTGATTGGTTATAGAACACTGTGCGGTCAGCTGAAAAACTGTGAAGGATCACTGATGTGACTCACACAAGAAGTTGAAAGAAGTAGCAATCAAAGGGAAAAGGTACCAAAGCAGTGTGTGTGTGTGTGTGAGAGAGAGAGAGAGAGAGAAAGAGAGAGAGACAGACAGACAGACAGACAGACAGACAGACTGGGGAATATCTGCTACCTCTCTTTTATGAATTTTAGTTAGATAAAGCTGGTGAGTTAATATGTGAATTTTGGCACATAGCAATACTGTAATATGGTAGAGCCGCAGAGGAACATGGTAGGAGTTCCGCAAATATTCTAGTTCTTCTTCACTGATATTGGAGAGCACAGTACCTTCAGCTCACATAATATTCCTTCCCGCCCCTCAAACATGCATATAACTGGGGTTGCCTAGGAATCTGCTGAGGCTTCTCTGGTTTTGTGAATATGTTGCACGTCGGAATGCATATCAAATCCACGACTGAATACCACAGGGGACAGTACTTTGCCTTAAAAGCGAATGGCCTCACCACCCTCCCTTTCCGATTTCAATGTCACCTATTTATTATGAGCAATTTCTGTCTCCGATGCAAATACTCTGCAGCATGTTGAAGGAATATCTCTCCCACCCTGCTCCAATGTCATTCTGTTCCTTCTACTGTTCAATATCAAGTGAGCTTGGCTCTCTGTAACCTTCCATCCACCCAGCCTCTTGGCTATACCTTTCTATAGTTAATAAATATCCCTTTTCCACAGTGTTCAGCAATAAAATATTCACTGGGTCTGAGCTGGGGTTAACAGATTTCTGAAAATTTTATTGCATGACAGCCTGTCCTGCATAATCCCCTCAGCTGTCTCATGTTCTGGGGCAGAAACGATCTTATATGTCACTCTAATAGTCTAGAATTACACTTGTATCTCTGTCACCAGCATATGGGGCTGTGTATACCCCTAGGCCCAGCTCCCTCTCTTTCACGGCCTTTAAAATGATAACATTTGGCAAAGCCAGTTTTGACAGAAAGTGAACTCTCCTTTCTGCGTTTGTGACAAAGCCAGCCACCAGAGGCCTGACACAGAGCAGCCAATCATCATACTCTTTACCGGATAATGATAGCGGGTTTCACTCATCTTAATAACCCACCTCTGTGCAACGGGAGACTGGAGTGCAGGTCTTCACTTAATTATACAGTCCTCATCTTAAGTGCTTTATTCATGGGAGGCTTTCAGCCGGGTAGGCCTAGCCAGGGTTTGCGCTTCTTTTCTCCCCGCCACCCTGCACAACAAAGTATGTTGATTGTTGGAAGTCGGGGGGGGGGGCAAGAAGGCCGCATGGACAATAATACAACAGGAGGGCAAGTTTAGTTTGTCCGCTTGGAATAAGGGCTGGCTTGAGGGACTATAAAGACTTGCCTGACAGCCCAAGATGCTACTATCAGTAGAGAACTAGATTCATCACATTCCTAGGATATTACTATACAGGTTGATATGATGTGTTAAAAAAAGAGGGAAATTTATTTAGGAGGTCAAACCACATAGGCCATTTCTGCACTAGACGGTTATAGTGCTATTATTCCACTTTCAACATCCTATGGAATCCTGGGGTTTGCAGTTTAGGGAAGAGCCTTTGAGACTCCTCAAAGTGCGGAAATGACCATAGTTCTGTGTACCAAGGTTTTGCTTTGTAGCCCCTGCCTCTTTGAACTATAAGTTTCATGGGGCTGGGAAGTTAGTGTGTCACCCAGTACTCATACTCTGAAAGACAGTATTGTGTAGTGGTTTGAGCACTGGGTTTGATTCCCTGCTTGGCCATAGAAACCCACTGGGTGACCTTGCTTGCATCACACACTCTCAGACACAGAAAAACCCATGATAGATTCGCCGTAGGGTTGCCATAGGTCTGTCATTGCACTTTTTCAGCTACTTTTAGAATCTCCCAGCTACTGTGTCCCCCGCCCCCCTTTCTCTCTTTGACCTCAGCTTACCTCAGTTGCTTCAGATTGTACAAAAGTGGTAGTGCTCAATTAATTCAGCAGGAGAGAGAAAAGGACAGGGCAGAGTCTTGACCATCCCAATAGGCTCAAGCAAAAGTAAACTGCTGTAGCCTTTCCTCAATAATAATTTAAGATATGTGTAGACCCTGTCTAAAACAGAATCCACAATTACCTGGTTTACCAGAGTCTCTGATCAGTACTTTGATGAGTGAATATGTCAGCAGATGAGGCTTGGGCCAAAGACGTTATTATTCTCTTTCTGTGCTGGAAGCCTCACATCACATGTAGCACCAGGCCTTAATGAAAATTAGGAAATGCTGTCTGGACATGGCTTGATGTATGCTCTGGAGGCTCGAGCCCACTTGGAAGGAGCAGTTAAACCTCAGACTCCATTTCTGATTCTGCATTTCTTTATGGCATGGTAGTGGAATGGAATTCGTTTGTTCCAGAATCAAACTTTTTTATGCAAACCTCAAAGGTTCCACCCGTTCTTCGTACAGAAATACTGAAAGTGAAGCCTTACTGCATTTATAAATGATAACTATCTTGAAGAAGGGTAATGATTATTATATCCAAAGGTCAACTAATAGGCCTGTAACTCCTCTCTTTCTCCTTATTGCAAGTGGATAGCATTTTTTGCCCTTCCTTAACATGCTATAAAGTCATCTGACGTCAATGATTTTTCAAAGAGGATTCTTTTTATGCGGTGGTGGTTAAGAAGCGAAGGGTTGTTGTGCTTCAGAGTTTAAAATACTTTAATGAAGATGAGGTGTGGGATGAGAAACTCTAATAACCACACATGGCAGAATCTACTGACATTAGTACTGAATACATTACCTTGTGGCTTTAAACTGTGCCCTGACTAGTGTTTGAGTTGCTAGACTTTAACAGTACAACACTTTGAGAATCTTTTGACCGAAAAAAGGCTAGAGATGTGGCTGGGAGGATATTTCAGTAACCCCTCAATCCAGAAAAAGTATCAGAGCTTAGTGGCTCTATCAAATGATTAGATACATCTTGGATTCCCCTTTTATCCCTACTTATAACCTGTCGTGGTTTCAATAATCACTGAATCACAATTTAAAGGGGAAAGTAGTAAATTTATTGCTTGTGACTGTAGGCCACTGCAAAGCCTTAGGCAATGAATAGCATAACAGAATAGAAATGCAGCAACATTAACTGATAATACAATCTTTAAAAATATGTACAGTGTTAGAATATTTAAAAATGGTGGCAATCAGCAGTGCTAAAAACACCACTCATCCAAAAAAACAGCCCAAGAGAATTAACATGTATGAATAATGGATCAGTTAATGCAATAGTAAAACACAATGAATTTTCACAAATTTCTCTAAAAAGGTTCCTGTTGCATGGGTGAAGTAGGCTACATTGTAAGAAGTTTAAAAGGAAATTATGAACTCTGCAATAAACTTTGTTTGTACCTTCTGTTGGAGGTTTGTTTTTGATACTGAAGAGGGGAATCCATAGGCTCCATATGATTTCCAATACCCCTGTGAGACTATGCAATTATAACACTTTGATACCATTTTAACTTCCATGGAAACATCCCTTGGAATCCCGGGATTTGCCGTACAGGGAGGGGAATTTAGAATTCTTAGCCAGAGAACTCCCCTTCTTCCTCACGAAAGCACAAACCTCAAGATTCCATAGGATACAGCCATGACAGTAAAAGGGGAATTTAACTGCTCTAATTGTTTTGTGTAAAAGAGCCCCAAATACTTTCTTATATGTAACATATCACTTTGATATGTTTGTATTATTCCTTCCAATATTTTTCAAATGGTGATTCTTTTTTCATATCCTGGGTTTTTTCTTTTGTGCCAAAACTTTTACATTCTTCCAGTTTCCATCTGTCCATGCATGAGAACAGATTGCACTTGTGCATCTTGATAAAATTCAGAAACCTGAATAAATCAGATGTCTCCTGACATCAGTGGGCAAAAAGTGTGGCAAACTCCTAACCACCATTTCCTGGAAATTTGCATTGATTGTTTAATAGTGAATCCATATTAGACTGTTCCTTAGAAGACTTTGTGCTTTTCAATTACTGTTTTGGCACCACAGAGCAAGTGCACAACAACAGGGCATTCAAAGACAAAGGGCCTATCACACTACATTGTTATAGTGCTATTATTCCACTTTAACTCATGGTATGGAATCCTGGGCTTTCAAGTTTAGGGAGGAGCATTCAGAATTCTCAGCAAGAGAGCTCTTGGGCCTCACTGAACTATAAACCCCAGAATTCCATAGAATGTTGCCATAGCAGTTAAAGTGGAATAATAGTGCCATAACAGTGTAGTGTGAAAGGCCCTTATGTGGCCTGCAAATTGTAAAAGATGAGCCTTGGCTATAAACTTACAATATAACTTCACCAGTGTACAAGAGGAAGAGAGAGGCTGTGCCATTCGGATATGAGGATGAAATTCTTCCTCTCCTCTCCTTCCTTCCTTTTAACCTAAAGATTTCAGTATAGGCCCTTTTTGCACCTTACCTTTTAATGCTGCTGGGTTGAGGTCCTCGTGCTAGAGGCCTGGGCAGGAAGGTTTTTGCAAGCCTCCCGCTTCAGCTCCGCAGCTCCTTCCTGCTCGCGCGAGAGCCCCACCTGCGCCCCACCCGTTCCTTCCACAGTGCAGCCTGGGAGTTGGAGGCTGCACTGAGGAGAGGAGATGTGACTGGCCTGGCTCAAGAGGCTCCGCACGACAGGTACGTGCACGTGGGGCCCCTGACCAGTGCGCAAGTGCAGGTCATTTTCAGCTAAAAGCTGAAAATAAAAAAATGTGTATGCACTGCGCGTCCGGCTCTTGAGCGTCACATAAATGGGAGTGCGTCATGCAGACCACTCCTCACATTTATGCGATGCTCAAGGGGCCCTTTCGCTTGCAAACTGCCATGCGAAAAGGGCCATAGATTCAGAACAAGTAACCTGATTACATGTGTCTCTATCGGGGCCAATTCACACTACACAGTTACAGGCTATGATTCCACTTTGGTTCTATCCTATGGAATCCTAGGCTTTGCAGCTTTGGTGGGAGTATTTAGGACGCTAACCCTTTTCTAGTGGCTTCTCAAATTACAATCCCTGTGATTCTATGGGATGCAGCCATGGCAGATAAAATGGAATCATAGAGCTGTATCTATTTATCATGAAAGGTCCCCAGGTTTCTCCAGCTAGGCCCCAAGGATATGTCTCTACCCCACAGTTTCTCTTTTTCTTTCTCTTTCTCATGCTGCCATTCTGAGCATATCACATGGGTTCTGATGAATTCATGACTGAAATCATGAAATGGTAACTTAATGGGTTCATATGAGAAGCCTATTTTCTTAGACTCCCAGGCTATATTGTTTTGTTCTCATTCTATTTTGTACCAAAGCCTGTATACTCTCTTTCAATCTCTCCGTGTGTGTGTGTGTGTGTGTGTGTGTGACTACATATATGGGGGTCTTGGGGTGGGGGTGAGGTAGGTGGAGGTGTGTGGGGGGGTCCGTGTCTGCGTCCAAGAAACCTACATGAGTTTCTTGCAAAAGTAGTTGAAAAAATGAAGGTTGAAAATCCAACATTTTTAAAAATTCTTCTCACACTTCAGAGTGAACTATACATGCCTATTCAAAAAAGTACGATTTTTAAGGAGGGATACATTCCATTCTGTTGCTGGGTTCAAGAACAGTAACATGGCTATTTCCAAACTGGTTTGTAAGCCCAATGATTATTTTTTTCATCTCAGTTCCTGTGAACTAGCCTACAGTTTCTTCATAAAAGATGGTTAGGAAATAATGGTTCCTACCATCCTTGATAAGATAAGCCATTTTCATTAGTTTTTTGAGGCACGGGGAACATGACCTCAAATTACACCCAGAAAGCAGCAACAAGCCCATTTTTAAAAAAAAAAAAAAATAAATAAATAAAATGGATTTTGTTTTCCCTAAAATGGACCTTGAGGAACAGTGGATTGATTAATTCTCAGTTCACCTGGATTTTTGATAGCACCATTTATGTTTCATTGACTGTTTCAATCTGGTGGTTGTTAAACATGACTTTCAAAACCCTTGTTGGGAATATTAGGGGTGGGATTACATGCTATGTGTAGCCTTCTGATTCTCTCCTCTCCCCCACAATTTCTTTTTAACACAACACAGCAGCAGAGGCTGCATTTTAAAGTGGGGGACAAACATGGGAGAGGGGAACTTAATCTTTGCACTGTTAGGATCATTGATAATTTCTTCCCCTAAATTACAGTGACTCCTGCAACACCGATAACATGGGCAGGTGCTTCAGAGCAAAAAGAGACTGAAATGAACAGTCCATATAACAGCATCATTCAGGAAGGTTTACATTTTCCTGTTTGACTTTGGTATTCTCTGAGGGAGGTATGCCGGTGCCTGGTTGTCATTCATGTTGCAATCTTTTTGGCACCAGGCAAAGAACTTTCAATTCTGCTTGTTAAAAAGTCTGCACTCAGCTTTGTGCAATTTTGATTTTTTTTTAAACTGGTTGATAATATTTTGACTTTATATTTATATTTACTTTTCTGTGAAATTCTGTCAACCACCCTGAAGATTGATACTGAAGTGTGGCAAGGGAAAATAGAAATGTTTCAAGAAAAACACACAGAGGTTTGTGATGCCTTTGGCTTTTCTTCAGTTCAATACTATGTGCATCCATAGCAAGACAATTTGACTAGTTCAATGCCCGTGTTCTCTGGCACAGACACATGTAGCTATGCTACATGGACATTCTAATGCATTTGTTAAACTGATCAATAGGAAGATTGATCAGCCTTCTACTTTACCAAGTTAATCATGCTATTGATCACCTTTGTAAACATATTGCTTCACTTCAATAGCATTGCTCTCTTGCTTACCAAGAACTGAACACAGAGCTGGGGGGATTTTAAAGAGTGAATGTAAAGCAGGAGCTAAAAGTCCATGAACACAAAACTCGTACCAGAAGCTTTCCTCTGTTTAGCATGTTGCTCTGCAGAGAGACCATCTTTCTTTGGCCCTTTTCGCACGATATCTTCCATGCAAAGGGTCCCTCAAGCATCGTGCAAATGTGAAGAGCGGTCCACACTCACATTTGTGTGACGCTCCAGGGCCTGGCAGGCACCACTCACGCGCTTTTTCATTTTTGGCTTTAAGCCGAAAATGGTGCCCGGTCACGCATTGCTCCCAGGCTCCATGCACACTTACCTTGCATGCAGAGCCTTGGGAGGCAGGCTGGTCGCGCTTCCTCTCTCAATGCAGCCTGGGAAGGTCCCAGGCTACACTGCGAAAGGAAGAGGTGGGGCTCCCGTGCAAGCAGTAAGCTTGTGCGGAGCTGAAGAAACCTGGGCACGAGGCCTCTCACAAGAGGCTGCTCACATGAGCACCGCACCCCAGCACCGAGAAAAGGTAGGATGTGGAAAGGGTCATGCTGTTCCTTGCTTTACTCTTGCTGAGGTGACTGTTTCTGTGTGGGGCAGAATTTCATCCCTATAGTTAACATGAGCCAGTCATCTTGGCCTCTTTTGTAACAACAACCACAACAACTTTAAACCAGAATACATTGTATTGTGATATTAGGGCCAACTAAGCATTGCAAAATTGTGAGCTGGCTGTTGAGTTTCACATCCAAATTCCTTTATATATATTTTTTCCATATTGGAAGGGGGAAGAAGCAAGGGGGAAGATTTTTAGTTATTGGAAAGCTGAGGTGAACTACATGGGAGCTTACTGTATATGTGGTTGGGGCATTTGGTATTGCAACTTAGATGCATGGAAAATGGCTTTCCAGGAATTTAACGATTCTCTGGACCCTCTTAATTGTGTTGAAATGGGGAGAAGCTTAAAATCACTGTAATAGACCACTCGGATATCACCACTTTAAACACTCCTCTCTAAGGGCATTGCCGCACTACATTGTTATAGTGTTATTATTCCACTTTCAACATCCTATGGAATTTTGGAGTTTACAGTGTAGGGAGGGGCATTTAGAATTTTCAGCCAGAGAGCTCTTGGGCCTCAGTGAACTACAAACCCCAGAATTCCACAGGATGTTCAAAGTGGAATAATAGCTTTATAACATTGTAGTGCAGAAATACCCTAAATCAATTACATCTCCATTTTGAATTTCCATACCTCATAATTAGTCTCATTTTTTAAGTGAAATTTGCCGCTCTAAATTGAATTATTATTTTTCTTGTAAGTGATTAATTGTTTTACTTACTTCTTTGCCAGCACAGTGTCTGAGCCATAACCTGTTGGCTTTGTGTGGGAGATGGCAACTTGAAGTATCTTGTAGCATTTGCTTCAGATACTTTTTTCCCTCAGTCGTTGCTGTAGTCATGTTGCTATAGCAGCAGACACATCCTTCTCTTTCTAAAAGATATGCAGCTATACAGTTTTTAAATAATTCTTTCTCCTCATTTAAGAACATCAAGTTGGCAGCTTGATTCCAACCTTCTAGCTTCCACATGAAGACAGCAATGTTGACCCAAAATAGACACAATAAATGGGTAACTGTTCAAGAGACAATTGACTTAACTGAATAGGAACTGGTAGGTACAAGTCAAATCTTGTACATGGTGAAGCACCATTTCATTTCTCACTTGCCAAGCAATGGAATGGGAGACTTGATGGAGTGCATTGCTATTCTACTAGGGAGTAGAGAAGAGTCTAACTGATTATTTACTGCTCCCTCTTCAAAATGACCTACTGGTAAAGATAGTTGTGTACCAAGAAATAAGAGATTATTGTTGTCAATAAGTGGAATGGGAATTCTTGACAAAAGCAATGCTCCCCTGATCCTCAAATCAAGCATGAAGCAATGAAGCTTTGCTTAATGACAAAAAAGCAAACAGTGCATACTACCACCAGCACCCTTGAAAATAATGTACTATTGTACTAATGTACTATACTAATAATGTGCCTATATCCCCAGTCAGATGGGTTCAACACTCATTTCAGTGTTTTATTAATATATGAGACAACATCCAAATATAACCTGACTCATTTCCCTCCTTCTCCATACAGAGCCAGCTTATCAAGTATTCACTATCAATATAGTAGGTTTTATACAGATCTCTATTTTTAAAATAAATAAAAGCATTTAAAAAGCAGGTGAAGTTGCTAGGCGCTCACTATTGGCATTGCTAATAATTGTACTTTAAAGAAAGAAGGCTCATGGATCATGCTGCCTCAGGCCTTGACTACAAAATGGAGCTGTTGTTGCCTTGAAAGACCAGATAATTTCATTCTGCTTAAGTCAGCAGACAAGCAATATGTGTAATGATCTTCTCTTCACCCTCCAGGGTCTGTACAACAATGGGTCTTCAAATGGATCAAGGATGCTGGCTTCCATATAGGTTTCAAAGTATGGCTTGGAAATCTGTGCACAAGAATGCTGGAGTAGCTTGAGCTCTAGGAATGATTGCCCTTTGACATGCTTCATTGCTATTCCAAGCAAGTGATAGCAAGACTTCAGCTAAAGTCAGTCACACTGTTTCTCACTTTCACTGAAACTCTGAAGAGATTTTAATGCCCTAAAAGCACAGAACTTATTCTCGTATTTAAAAGACATTCTGCAAGTGTAGTTTCCCTGTGTCTTGTAGTTTTCTTTGAGTGACAGGCTGGTGCCTATATTCTCTCTTTCTCTTTTATTTCTGAAAGTTAAGTGGGTCTCTATTTCTCCTAATCATATCTATTTAAGAATTTGTTCTCATCATTCTGGGACTCTTGCTGCATAACACCTGCAACAGATTGAGAATTTACAGATTAATGCTTTTATTCCTGTTTATTGTGGAATATCAGTGTAATGGTGAATTTGTGAGATCCCTGATGAATAAAAGGGGAGAAAAAGACCGGTGAGAAAAAGATGTTGTAGCTCATCTAGGCCAAACACTCAATCTGATCCACCTCTTTCTGTCTTAAGTAAAAGGAATATTCATCCAAAAGGTGCAGAAATTTCTGCTTTAAAATGACAGCCCATAGATAGTATTTATCTGTGACTATTTACAAACCCCTTGCATCTGAACATTTCAAAGCAATGTACAACCATAAAGAAACACTACAATCTTAAACAATACCTAAAAGCAGGGCACAATATTTACATTAACCATACCCTGTATTATGCTGGGAAGGTTTACAAAAATAGGTTAGTCTTTAACATGCACCTAAAAGTTAAGATTTTTGGAGAGTATCTAATATTTGAAGGAAAACTATTCCATATGATGATCAAGATCCTACATGGTTGAAAGTAGCATGAGAGTTCCACATGTGGAACTCTGCTACCCTGTTATCAACCCCAGAACCTAATGTTATGTTGTGATACCTCTCACGTTGACATTCTGTTGCTGGTGAGACCTCTGGAGGACCTCCGTGAAGGTGTCCTTGGTCTTCATCTTACAATTAGCCAGATACTTCTCCGATTCTCTCCATTCTCCACCTGCAATGGAATGATTATGGTGTGCGTGTGTGTGTGTACTATCACATTGCAACAGAAGTCTTGGAAGGGTGCTTTGGATATTGCAGAGGATGAAAGAGAATACCAACCTCCACAATGACTAAAAAATTGTATATGTAAGACTCAGGTGGCCCTGTGTATGTCACTAACAGAATACTGTCCAACTGGCATTACCACAGTAAGGGTAGAAAGAATATTTGAAAATACTTTTTAAAAAGATGATGGAAGTGATTTTTTAGTGTCAAGAAGCTGTGATGAGATGAATCATTGACTAAACAATAACCTTCACAGCACAGAAAATGCTGTTTCCTGCACAGATTATGCTGCTTTCTGTGGGAAACAAACAACGATATGTAAACTTTGTACAGTATAAGTCTAGAACTGCAAAAAGGCTTCAAGAATTGTGTGGAGTTTTTTAAAGACTTTCTTGCAGCAGAGAAGAAAAGACCAAAATTATTTTTTGCTTCCGTCAAGAAGAAAAGTCGTGAAGAATTATACCCCTAAACCACACTAAATGCCCTTCACTGAATGGCTGAAGATCAGACCTCAGAAGCGTGTGGTACCATCAACAAGGCCTCTCCAGTTGACCTCAAGAACCAAATGGGGTGGTGATGATATTGCAGACCAGCAAAATACCTACCACATGATAGAATCACCTTGGTTTTTAAGGCTAACTCCCATTGCTAGTCCCAAATACAGTCAGCCCTCCACATTTGCTAGGGTTATGGGTACAAGACTCCAGCAAAAGTGGAAAAATCATAAATAATAAAATATGTTTATGTGTCTGTGGGAAGAGGGCTGAGGCATGGTGGGGAGAATGGACACTCAGGGTCCGAACTAGGTCAGGGAAAGGAGAGGGATGGGGGTGGGTTGGCATGATGGCCCTGTACTTCCTCAATCTTGCCTATCTCCTTCTTTGGGTGTGTGGGAACATCGGGAAAGGGATGATGGTACTTAGAAATTGGGCTGTGACCAGCCAGGTAGTGAGTGGTGGAGGAGGAGGAGGGACAGGGGTGGCTTTTTAAAGGATTGTGCAGCCTGATCAGAGCTTCTGGGAGAGAAGATTTTCCTGTAAAAGAAGAGAGGTGGGAGTGCAGGGGTTGGAAGAACTCATAAATAATCAAATCTGTGAAAATTAAACCTGCAAATGTGGAGGGCTGACTCTGTTTCTATTGCACCAGTGGAATATGCATAAGTATTGATTTACCATTCGGCAAGTTTACACCATCCAGCACTAGCAATTGGTTTTAGGCCTAAGGAAGCAATTAGGGTGGGGACTGGTGCAATGGCTCCTAATATTACAATAACAGCAATAAACTTATAGTGGGCATGATTATATATGCTGCTTTTGGGAATTAACAGTATAGTATTCGTACATAGAATGTGCCCTCCGGGTATGTGGGGGTTCCATTCTAGGAACCCTCACATAAAACAAAAAGGTAGAATGCTCCAGCTCATTATCATCAAAGGAGGCAATGTGCATGAACCCGTGCTGGTGCAGGTACACTCCCAGCATTTCCATTGATGGCAATGGGACACAAGGCTTCACGTGACCTTGCATTCATGTGTGTGGATTTGAGGCTGATAGACCAGCTTCATTTGTAACCTCAAAGTTTCAGTGACAAGTCTGGCTACATAGGTATTATTACTCAACCTCACAAGTTGTTTCAGACAGATTATAGTTTTGACCACCTTGTTTTTTCCCCATTAACTAAAAAGTCCCTATAATTACCATTTTTAAAAGCAAAGCTTTCAATAGCTGCAAGTGTTTTCTCTTTTCTTGCCTTTTTGGGAAGTGCTGTGAAATGGAGTGTTCATTTGTCCAGGATGGTGATAGTACTGATAAAGAAAATGGCGTCATTATTATACTTATTATGTGTTCCCTGATTGGCTGGAATAATCTTCTTAGAAAGAAAAAAATGTAATAATGTCAGTAAAGGAGCCTACAAGAGGGAAAAAAACCCAGCCCTTTAGTTAATGAACCAGGTACTGAACAGGATGAGCAGAGGGTTGTTGAATACATTTTGTCTCTTCCTGTCCCCCTGTCCCCAGCTTTGACGCCTTCAAATGAAAAGGATAAACATTAAATGGATCCCTATTTTCCATCTCAGCAGAACCTTTATAACACACTATCCCACTGTGTGGTATTTTGCTTTCTCTCTCTCTTCCTGTTTCTGAAGACCAGCTTCAATGAGCTCAATTTGAGAGAAACGTGGAGTATATAAAGCCTTTTATTCACAATACTGTTTATCTGCTGGATAATCACACTGACACATGGCAAAATGAATCTTAACATTGACTAAGGCAAACTGATACATATTCAGTGCAAAATGTATTTTTAAAAAAGCAAGCATGTAATAAATAAGAGCTGACTATATCTAAAGGGCTCTGAAGAAGAATGTTGGTAATTATGAGCCCCTTTATAAATACACAAGACAATGTGGTGGAGCCATTTCCAATTTGCGAAATTGCTTGGATTTACACAGAGACTCACAGGCAATAAATCTGAGGAAATTGCATGATCGTGGAGTTCTCTGCTTCTGTTTCGCTTGGAATACTCTTTTATGCCCTGTTTATAAAATATTATGGTAACAGAATTTGCATTAATTCAAATGACAGGAAGGTGGAAAAAATACCTCCAGTTATGGCAGACTTATGTGTTGCTCATAATGCCCTTAAATAAAATGCTACAATTATAGAACACCATAAAGGGTTCAACATCCTAGGTAAGAAATCTAATTCCCCAGAAATGGCTGCAGAATGCATAGAGTTGAATGAGTCAAATGACAAAGGTTAAAATACTAAAATGGATACAATAAACCTCAGAAGATAAAATGCAGTTATATTTTCTGAATATGGCAAGTTAAGCAACAATTCCACTGAAGTACTGGGACCTTAAATTGTATAATGTCAGCCCAAGTTATTACAATATTTTCAGTTCAGCACACCTAATGGCAAAGTTTTCACTGAAAGTGAAATAAGATGAAGTAGAAAGATTTTTACATGAGCAATAAAAGTTCAAAAATAGTCTTCTTGGAAAAAAAATCCATAGAGGTTACAAAAACGTGCACGGATTTAATTGTAATAAAGAATTGTTATTCTAATGTGAAAACATATACAATCCTATGCATAATGGTATGATCATATTATTTCGCTTCACTGGTGATACAAATAGGTCAACTTTTCATTATTTGTCACAGCACAGTTCAAGACAACCATCTTAGTGATGTTAACGGGTTACATGTCGGCTAAGCTAAAAGTGACCTACTGGGAATACAAGACACTGTCTAGGCTGGCATCCCAATGCCAGTAACAGCCAACATATATAGAAAAGAATAAAGATCTGAGGCTGTGCATTCCACAATAACCTGTATTTTCTAGAAGAGTGTTTTTCAGGCTACCTGGTATGGGCACTGCCAATTATTTTTCTCCAATGGGCCAGGGACAGCCACTGTATTTGTGTCCATTGGCTACAATTGTTTCTTTTTTTCCTGAAAAGTTGCCAAGCACTGATGGCCAATTGCCCAGGGACCACCACTTTGAATAGCACTGTTCTAAAAGACTGAACAGAATTTTACGCAGAACGTGTCTTCTAGAAGACTGCATGGAATTCCATGGAGAAGTCCATGTTTTATTTGACTTGTGAGACACTTTCAAGCACTGGCTATCTATTTCTATACCCCCTGGTATGGAGGCACACTCTTGAATTTTTCTTGTGCCCAAGCAAGTATTGGGCACGATGAAGCTCTGTACCACAATATTGAGACAGTGAGTGATAATATCAACAGGTGTTAATTATGAAAAAATCTGTCAGTCATATTTCTGTTGTACTTCTTGGAATACCATCAGCATTCTTGTTCCATTTTGAGGGGACTTCCAGGTGGGCAGCTTGTCATCCCTCCATGGAGCTCTGTGAGAGGGAAAGCTGCAGTGGTGACTGTCACTGACTCAGATGCAAGTTCTGGATGGTGAATCTCTCCCCAGAGAAGGGGAGGCCATAGAGATCCTCCACAAAGGTCCAGAAGCTTACTTGCAGAGACCATGGGAATCAAATGCAAGCAAAGCAGGGGGTGAGGGAGATGAGAAAATTCCATCAAGCTTGTGCTGCTGTGTGTGAGCCTATAAAAGATACTAAGAATGAATCTCACTTTCTTAACTACTTTTACATTACTTAAAGCTAAAAGAGATCTACTTCTTTTGTATTACCATTCAGTGGCAACATTAATACCTCAGTGAGTTTCCTGCTTTCTATACTAATATGAGTGACTTAAAGAAATGTTTTAAAGACTTTTATGATTGTATATTGAAAGCAAAAAAAAATAACAAGAATGTGAACTAATTTTTTTAAGTGAACAAATGATATGATTAGATTAAAAATCAGAAAGGTACCTTTTAAAGCTGGAAGATTAATTGTTTTTATAAGTGCTCTGTCAAAAAATGGACTCAGGAAAGAAATTAATTTGTTATGGGAAAGTGGATTTGTTTTGTTTGGGACAGATATCCCTTTGAAAGAAATCTGAATAACAAAAGAAACTAAATATCCAGGGTGTGTCTGGCAACATTGTAACAGAGGAATCACTGTGGAGACAAAAGTATCAACCCTATATATGCCAGGTTTTGCTTAATAGAAGAATCGCAATGATGCAGCCCCTAGAAAATAAATATGATCCAGTGACTTGGCAGGAGATAGTGAAAGAATCTGAATTGCTAAAACAATGATTTTTAGAGTTTCAGATTATTTGATGATATGATGGAAATCAGAGGATAAGACGAAGAAGAGATTTTAGAGTGTGGATAAAAAGTTACAGGTGATGTTGTGTAGCCAGATCAAGATGATTTTGAAGATGATCCCAGAGGACCCAGAGGAAAGTACTGGATTTATTGCAAATAATGGAGAGTATAACATTGGAAGCAGGAAAAAGGAGAAGAGAAGCTGGATGTCTTTCCTGAAAGATACTTGAGATGTTAGGAGAAGAACACTGAGATCAACAATAAAGTCATCAGAGAGAACAGCATTATCTTGAGAGGGATGCAGGTTGGCAGAAAACCAAAGGTTAGATTTAAAATATGTATTCTGTTCCTTGGTGTTCAATGTTGTTTTAGTCGAAAGGAGATTGTTACAGAATAAGATTTTCAGCAGGGGGATATATGAAATATAAGAAAGTGTTTAAAATGAAAATTAAGGTAGATTTATATGCAGGTTAGAGGGTTAGACAATTACAAGGGACAATATCCTGAGAGAGGGCTGTTGTTTGGAAATAGTTATAGGGAAATTTAAAGGGAAAAAAATAGAAAAAAAGATAATGAGTGGGAGTGTTGTCTTTTGAGAGACACAGAAGGAAAAGGATTAGAGGGAAGAAGAAACTGTTGGAAAAGAATTGGGAAAATTGTTTCAGTGAAGATGAAAGGACTTCATATTTGATATTTTGCATTGCAATAGATTTTTGTTAAGTTTGAATGAGAGGTGGTAATGTGTCTAGATTATCTCAGGAAAAGAATAATAGTAGTGTCTGCTAAAGAATATTAACCTTTATTGACTTATTGGATTTTGAGTTTTTTATTAAGAATGTTTCCAGATAATGTTATTGACTTTCTTTAGAAAATATATATAAGATTTTGTAAGTTTGGGTTTAAATAGGAGGATGGGGAATTAGTTTGATAGATAAGAGAGGTATAGATTGATTATATATTTTAATAACAGCTGAACAGAAGATTGAAAGTTACTATTTTTCTGTGTTTGCTTTTCTTTCTAAATCAATTTTTATATCCCTATCACTTTTTTCTTTTTGTTCATCTCTGTTTTTTCTTTTATGTTTGTTGTTTTGTTTAAATTTTTATTGTCTATGCAAAAAGCTTAATAAAAATTATAAAACCACAGAATTCCTGTCCGATTTTGTGCTGTATAGCTTGCCCCAAATTCTTGGATTGAAAATCATGCTTTTTTCATATGCAGTTTTATCCGTGCACATGTTTGTGCACGTTTTCCACTCCCAAAATATGCATGAAGCCTCAGGAATGTATGAATATTTGAGATAAGATGTGCTTCATTCTGTTGCACATCTCAGTGTTGCCAACTGTGAAACTATATTTTCACTGGCAACTATGAACCCATTCCTAATATTGGTGTAGCAATCAATATGCATAAAATCAGTTTTAGAACTTTTAGAGGGTTTTTCATAATTTCATAATAATGACACTTCCTGCCCTGTTAGATGCAAAAACATTTTCCTTTAAAAATGACCTACATGACCCCACAGAAGAAGAGATATTACAATATTGTTGTGAGCTTCTGTACAGACATTTCCAACAATAAAAACGACAAACCAGTGCGTCTATTTGCTTGACATTGCAACTTTAGGAGTTGTTTCTTATATTAACTTGAATTTTATCACAAAAAAAATGACTCATTTTGCAATCATTTTAAGTCCAAACATATTTTCACTGGACTAGGAGAAGAAACTCAGGCAGAGATCACTTGCATCAGTGGTACATTCACAAACTCAAGATCATAGTTTCTTGCATTTGTTAAAAACATTTGAACAATTAAAATACAGCCAATTTTAAGTCTTTTATGTGAAAACAGTCTTTAGAAGAAAAGAAATATGAGATTAACAATTTTCTGTAGCTGAAATATAACCCAAGTTAACTCAGAGGCCCTAAATAGATATTCTTAGTAGGAGAAACCAATGTTTCTGACGAAAACTCCTACAGGTACCCATGTATAGTTGCTTACCTCAGTATCACTGCCTACCTAACATTCCAGACTTACCTCAGTACTGTCTGCCTACCTACCAATCCAGACATCAGTCTGTAAGCTTGTATGGTCATTCTCAAACAGCACCAAAGTTTTTCCAGAGACAGAGTAACTAGCTAGACATTGTGATGTACTGCTGGAACATCTTCTCTATTCATATTAGAAGGAGATGGATATTTTTGAAGCACAAGCAACCAGAAAATGGATGGTCAGCACAACTGAGAGCAGTTGGCTTAATTTCAATCTCTCTCCATGAGAGATGTCATAATAACCTCTGTCAGAATCAATGGGAGGTATATTCACCTGAAATGAGTTAGTGAATGAAAGAATTAATGAAAGAATAATATAAACAAATGAATGGTCTTGGCCAGGCCCTTTCCGCACAGAATTTGCCATGCGAAAGGGCACCTGGAGCGTCACCCAATTGTGAGGAGAGATCTGCATGATGCACTCACAATCATGCAAAGCAAATTTTTACAGCTCAGCCAGAGGCCAAAAGGGAAGGAGCCAACTGGATTCCTGAGGCAGGGATTCTCTAATCTGAGGCATCACCGCTGAGAATGCCCTGCCCCATCTTCCAAGCAAGTAGAATTCTAAAGGTGGCAGAACATGGAGAAGGACTTACAGTGATAAGTGAAAGAGGGAGGTAAGATCAGGTAGGTGAGGGTGGCCTTTCAGATAAAGGACTTATAGCATACTTGCCAAGAATATTGGCCAGCATTTCCCCCTAACACATAACTCTCAAGATTTGGGTATGGAAACCTGTGTAAATAATGACTATGATGACATTGACTACTGAAAGGAGGATATGAATGTGCAAAAATGCACATTGCAACTTCTGCAGCCCAGTTTGGTTTCTATACCTAGATGTTTTTTCCAGAATCCAAGAAAAGCTATGAGCCATTTGAACCCACAGTATGCATTATCTTTTCAGGATGAAGCACGTTGTGGTCTTCAAGATGAAGTCATTCCATCCATATTAAAGTAAAACTCGTGAGTTAGAATTCCAATGCAATGATTGTACTTAGCTTTTAATTCCAACGTGTACATGCTTTTTCATATTCACCTAGGATTAATAGCATTACAATTTAGTTTTCATTGTCAGAAGAGATTATCATTTTGATGACTTCCTGGCTTGGTTCCAGCTGGTCAGATTTGGTTATGGTTGTAGAAACACAACCATTGAGTTGCATTGTTTCTTAAACACTCCTTTAGATGAAGTTGGAGTCATTGTGGTCGTGGTTCTTCCTTTTACACATTTTTCTCTTTCCCATTTTCAGGGTTTTTCAGAAAATGTTGCTTTAATGTACAACCAGTCAAAGATTTACAAGCACATTACATTAGTAGCACATAGCTCATCAGATTAAAAATTAAACAACTGCCACTGCTGCTACTGTCAGAAGAGGTGAAACACCTTTGAATTCCACTGTAATTCCACTTGATGTCATCAGTACCACAAAAAAGTGAATATCCATATAGGAGACAAAACAAAAACTGATTTAAAACAAAACAAACCTGTTCTCATGCGCTCAGATTTAATTCGCCATAGACAGAATGACAGTGCAGTGCATTGCTGACTAGGGTAATCAAAATGACAGTTGTCACAACAATAGCTGAACCTCTGCAGTTCTGAATCTTTTTATTTCATATATTTTCAGTTTATAATCTACCAGTACAAAATAAAGTTGTTATTCAAGGTCTCATGGCTGATGAATTCAGAATCCAGAACCAAACTGAGATCTTTAGAGATATCAGAAAAACGTCTGAGCTAGAATGAGGTGCATTGAAGTTGGACTCCTGCAGAGGGGACCAAATTGAATCTGAACCCTCCAGAAGTTTGCTAGTGATTCAGAAGCAAACGGAGACACAGAAGCCTAAATCAAATTATTAGCCCCCACTACAGTAGATCAATCAAGCCAAAGGGATTTCCACAAAAGTTTATTTTCCATTCAGCAATGAAATTAATGTGTTTCCTCTATTGGGACTATCCATTAGATAGGCCAGAGTGCTACACAATTATAGCAATTCTGCTAGCATGTGACCTGTCAGAGCTGTCATCTTATAGGATCCTGGGCTTTGTACATTGATGAGGTCATCAGACTGATGATGTCCTCAGTGCTGTAGCTCATGGGAGTGGACTTAAACTTAGAGTATTATCAGGACCTTTCTCAACTACAAATCCTAGTTTTTTCTCAGAAGGTGCCGTGACAGCTAGAATGATATCAAAACGCTATTTGCTGTTTCGTGCAGATATGCTCACAGTGTACAAAAACTGAAACATTTCTCTGCCATTGAAAGAAAACTTCAGAGTAGGAGAGCAGGGTGGTATTGGCCTATGTGACAGCTTTGGGCTTCCAAGCAAGAAATATCTCTAATAACTTTATCATGTAAAGTATTAAGAAAGTACTAATGAAAGCTCTCTTTGGGAAAGAATGTAGGAGGAACTTCCCAGAGATAGTTCCTGTGGTTTCACAGTTTTTATGACTGTGTATCTGTCATAGCGAGGCAGTAGCAACCCTCAGGGTTTTCAAGAATGGCTTTCTTTAAGAGTTCTCACTAATGCCTCTATCGAACTACATGTAGCATGAGTCAAGCTCCCCTAGCACTCTGTCCTTGACTTCTTGGTGCAGCAGTGGAGTCCATCAGTGATGCATAACAAAAGGTCACCAGTTCTAGGTAGGTCAGCAAGAAACTAGAGCTGGAGGAAGGTGGTGTTATCACCTCTACTGTGTCTCCTCCCTCTTCAAGTGGACAGAAGCAGTTAAAGAGCATAGAGAACAGGAAGAAAGGGTGAAGAGCATCAGGAAAGACTCCACAGACAGAATCCTTGGCTCTGTCCCCACTTGTTTCCTCAGGGCCTGGTTGAGTACTGTCAGATGGTTGCATGACATCTGTTTATCTCTCTATAACTTAAACAGTGAAAGTGTTTAGTATTTCCTCTTTGTAATAGCTAAGGAGACATATAACAGAAAGGAGTACAAGCAAATAAAAACCACAATCACAACTGAATCCTTCTCCAAAATATGGGAATCAGTTAAGTCCTAAGTTTTGTGCTAACAAAGAAAAATTATGCTATACATGAACAAGGCACAAATAAGACCACATCGAAGGTAGCAAAAGCCTCTAAAGACAGTCTTCTGCAACCACTGTAGAATGAAGAGCAAAACAAATTAAATTCTAATCTCCTGTCTAGACAGATTTTTGCTTACCTAGTCACACATGCCATAGAACCTAAGAAGTTTAGAACACCTTGGGAATTGTTTGTAACTCTTTAGCTGCTCCTGCTTGCCTTCCCTCTTGTCAGGTTTCCCTTCATCACTTTTCTCCATCACTTCCACCCAGAATTACATTGCTGAGACAGAGCTGGCTGACTTCTTAGAATCCCATACAGTTCAGTGAAACTCATTTCTAAGATTTCTGTGAATGGAGTTTCTATCAGTGGTGGTTACCTGGGGTATAACTTGGGCAGACTCTTGTTAATGGACCTGGCAAAATTGCCCAGGAGTACCATTAGAGAGGTTAGCTAGTATTTTCAATAATTGTTCTTAACAATGCTTAGAGAAATTATTCTGGAAAGAAAGAGCCGTTCTGGAGAAAGGAGTATGTCTTATTCCTCACACCAAGACTGAAGATATCATTGCACTTTGTGTCTGACAAAACTGTTTTCTGGAAATATGCAAACTAAGAATAGTGATAGTCCTGTAAAGAATTTTGTCAATGCTGCCTCCCTGAAGGCCTGGTGTAGAAACAATGAGTTTGGGACACCTATTTATTACTGTAATATTTATTACTGTACCTCCATCCTGTTTTGCAAAGGTGTCATGGGAAACTTTTCAACTGTTGTTGTTGCTGTGTGTCTCCAAGGCTTTTTTGCCTTATGGCAACCCAAAGGTAAAATTATTGTGGGGTTTTCTTGACAAGAGTTGCTCAGAGCAGGTTTCTACTTACCTTCCTCTGAGACTAAGGCCCTTTTCGCATGGCATTTGCCATGCGAAAGGGCACTGGAGCATCGTGCGATTGTGAGGAGCGATCTGCACAACGCACTCACAATAGCATGACACTCCAGGGGCTGGCAGGCACCAATCATGCACCTTTTCATTTTCAGCTGGAAACCTAAAATGATGCGTGATCGCACATTGCTCCTGGGCCCCGCGCGCACTTACCTGGCATGCGGAGCCTCTGGAGCCGCACCAGTCATGCTTCCTGCCCCAGCGCAGCCTGGGAAACTCCCAGGCTGCACTGCAGAAGGAAGAGGCGGGGCTCTTGCATGAGCAGGCAGCTCATGTAGAGCTGAAGCAGCAGGGATGTGAGAGTCTTTTGCTGGAGGCTGCTCACGCAATCCCCACACCCCAGCGCTGAAAAAAGGTAAGGTGTGGAAAGGGTCTAAGAAAATGTGATTTGTCCAAGGTTATCCAGTGGGTTTCCACAACTGAGCAGAGATTCAAATTCTGGTCTCTAGAGTCATAGTCCAATGCTTAAAACACAACACTACACTAGCTCTCTGCTTTTCGATTGGGGGTATTTGTCATAGGTGCAGTCACATCCTATTTAGTCATACTAGGTATGTGGAATCCTTAGGAAAGTCTCAGGAGGTAAAGTGAAGTCAGAGACTGAAATTCAGTTCCTTCTATCTAGAATAGGCCCATTGAATCACTGGGATTTAGATTAGTGTTGATTCACCATTCAGCAAATGATTCAAAGGGTCTACCCTAGCTGGGACTGATAATTTATTTTATTATGTATTAATTGTTATTTTTTCTCCTAATTAGGGTCCTAAGGCATCTTACAAGAAGTTAGGCCATAATTAGCAGGGCAGATCAGCATCTCAGAGACTCCCACTCACTCTGGCATAGCTGGAATCCTCTCTTTTAAACAATATTGGGACATGTTGTCATAACAAGTAGCTGGATCCATACAAAGGCAAACTAGGCCTACTGTTTTGGTGTCCTTAAAGGTCCCTTAAAAAAAAACCTGAAATGTCTAAATCTGGGCTAAATCTGCTGGGCTTCTTCCCCTTCCAGAAGATTGGAATAATATTACATCCTCTGGTTGCGAGATCACAAATGATGGCCCTTCAGGGTTGATGTCTCAAAACATCTTCTTGACTAAGTCTTCTTCTATGCTGTTGGAAATGAGAACCTCTGCCTATGCTCAACCTGCAAATCCATAAATAAACCCCACTATTACAAACCACTCCTAACCCTCTAGTGACCTTATTGCCAAGGAATCTGGGTAGATGCTGTATACCTGAAACTTCTCACTACCTGGAGAGCTGAGCTGTGCATCACAATATATAGAGCATGGAATGACACAGTAAGACCACAGGTTAAGGAGTTCTCAGATATATCTGGTTACCTCCTTTTGTAAATAGAAGGCTGAACTGGATGGGTTAGATCAGACTCAGGAAGTCAATATTGTGTTCTTCCACATTAGAAGCAGTAAGATCTTGTGGTGGGATAACTAGAGAAATAGGGAAAAACAACATGGTGGTTGTAGTGGTGGTGGTGGTGGTGAAGGAGGAGGAGGAGGCAGTGAATACTAGACCGATGCCTAATATGTAAAGGAGTATATAAAGCAAGAGATGGGGGTGGAAGAGCAAAGTGAAAAAAAGAATAAGAAGACAGTACAGTGTCAGCTAGTGAGAAGCCTGTGGTCATTGAAACAGATTCTTTTTACACATGGTTGATTGGTTGTCAGCTATGTAGATTTTCCAATGACTGTTTTAACTTTTAAAAAGCACAATCTGGGATTGCTAACCATTTTGAAAGAAGCTTAAGCGATATATGCATTTCCTGTTGCCTTGACAGGTGCTCCTGTCAAAGCCCTAGCTGATCTTTTGAATAGGGAAATAGCCAGGATGCTGGACATGTTTGTTTCTACGTATCCCCCAACTACAGAGTAGACCCAAGGGAGCCCCCTCATTCACTATGGAGCTGGTGGTGATGAAAAAAGTGGAAAAGAAACTAGAGCATCATTGGTGGAAGACTTGAGTGAGTCCAACTGAACACAGACTAGAGGTCTTTGGAAAGTCTACACTGTGGCACTGGTGCAGCCAAGAAACTATGCTGTTTCACTATTGTATATGCACAGTGTTGTCCAGTGGAGCTGTCTCAATTGATCAGAGGCCTTTTAAACTCTGGCCCACAAGAAGAAAACACAAGCCACTTGACAGCCCACTGTGAAGAATTTGCAAGACACTTTGAAGGCAAAATTGCTTGTATCTGCTCTGATTTTGATGCTGTAGGTCAAACAGGTCAAGTGGATGTGATCTTGGCACCTGCTAGTCCTCCATTCTTGGATGCAGTTTAGTTTATGCATCCTGAGGATGTGGACAAGATCTTAGGAGGGATGAGAGCCTCCACATGTGTATCTTTCCTCTTCATGACTCTTGAAACCAGCTAGAAGGGGACTGCCTAAGTGGGTAAGGGGAATGATAATTGCCTTACCTCAGCAAGGGAAATTCCCTTTTCTGCCTAAAAGAGGCTATGGTGAAGCTGCTACTTTTAAAAAAAATCCTTCAGTCCCACCATGCTTGAGAATTGTGGACTAGTCTAAGAAGATCCTAGAATATGTAGTGGCTTCCCAGTTCCTGAGATTCTTGGATGAAATGGATTATCTAGATCCATTTCAATCTGGCTTCAGGATTGGTTATGAGATGGAGACAGCTTTGGTCACCTTGATGGATGGCCTACACTGGGAACTGAATGTATCTCTTTTGGTTCTGCTAGACCTCTCTGTGGCTTTTGATACCATGTATCTTTCTGGGTCACCTCTCTGTTCTGGAGTGGTTCTAGTCTTTACAGGAGAAGCTGACTCCAAAGATAGTGCTGGGAGATTCCTGATCAATGCCCTAGTCTTTGGCCTGTGGGGTCACTCACAGCTTAAAGTTGTCCCCCATGCTGTTTTAACACATACATGAAACTACTGGGAGAAGTCAGCCAGAGTTTTTGAGTTTAGTATCACCAGTATGCTGATAACACCCACCTTTGTTTCTACTTTCCATCTGATTCCAAGGAAGCTGTCTTAACACTGAACCAATGTCTGCTATGGATAATGGACTGGATGAGGGGAGATACATTGATATTTAATTCAGACAAGACAGAGGTGTTTCTGGTCAGTCAAAAAGCAGATCACGGAATTGGTATTCTGCCTGTGGTGGATGTGGTTACATTCCCCCTGAAATCTCAGGGTTGCAGCTTGGGTGCACCACTGGATTCAGATGTGAGTCTGGATGCCCAGGTGAGAAGTGGCCAGGGATGCATTCGCATCATTAAAACTAGTGCACCAGCTCTGCCCATTCCCTAAGAAGCCAGATCTGGCTATGGAAATCCATGCCTTGATTACATCACATTTAGACTACTGAACATACTCTACATGGGGCTGCCTTTGGAAACTGTTCTGAAACTTCAGCAGGTCCAACATGCTATGGCCAGAATGCTGACTAGGGCCAGTTACAAGGAGCATATACTTCCCTTGTTAAAAAAGCTTCATGGGCTACCAGTTCATTTCCAGGTCCAGACTATTTGAAAAACCATATCTCCCAATATAACCTGCCAAAGTCTTAAGATCCACATGGGAGGCCTTTGTCTTGGTTCCACAACAGTCACAGGGTCACTTGGTGAAGACACAAGAGAGAGCTTTCTCAGTGACCGCTTCCAGTGCTCTTGAATTCCCCTTCCACAGGAGGCCAGGCTGGCTACCTTCCTGCTCTTCTTTCTCCAGCAGGCAAGGAACTTTTTGTGCAAGCATGCTTTTAATGAATTTGCTTGCAGGGAACCTTTCTTATGGATGGGTGTGTACCTGTGCTTTATTTTATCTTTTGTATGCTTTTCAGTGCTATACTATACTATTTAAATATGGCTTTGTTTTCAAAATTTTATTGTTCGGGTTTTAGCTGATTCTTTTTGTGAACTGCCTAGGGCCACATTCTGGGATAAAGGCAACATATAAATAAATGAAAGAATGAATGAATGAACTTCAAAACACAATTTATGAAGCTGGCTTTTTTTAAAATTAACTTTTGTTACAATTAATTAGGGTTTAGCTGTAATGCTAAGCTGAACAGCTAAGCTAAAACAGAAAAGGAACTGGATTGGAATAGAAGAGGGCAAAAGGGGATGAAAAGAAATTCCCAAGTTCAAGGTTCACTGCAGCTTGTCCTACTATTACTAAAACATTGCTTAGCATTTTGTGTGAATTGACCCATTGTGAAACAATTCTGTGTTTGAAATAAGTAATTCCTCTTGTAATGCCATCAACTCTCTTAAATACAAAACAAAAACACTTGTCTGTCCTTTATCTCTTTTGGGATGAGATGGAGACTGCTTGGTAGAAAGAATCCAATAAAGAGTTGAATGCAGTTTGATGTAAACTGGAGGTAACTTGTTAGATGTAGAATTACTAGGATACGTTTCTTATACTTCTTTTAAAAAATAACTTCGTATCTGTGTAGCCAGTTTCTAAAATGTGTTAGAAGTGGTTTTGTAACATTCATAACTTGTCAAAAATTGTAAAATTTAGATGTCAATAGCTATGAACTGATACAGACCTGCAGTATCAAGAATTTCTCACTTCACAAAAGCAGGGGAAAAGACTGATGTCAAGACTGGTTAAGGTTAAGCTCTGAAAGAATACTTAAAAGAAGATAGTTATGGTAGATGTTTGTCATAGGCCATTTCCACAGTGGGCTATTAAAATGGTGCAGAGCAACCTCCGACGGAGGTCTTCTGCACCGTGGAGTAGACTGGGGCTGACTACTTTTTGTAGTTCCATACCTCAGTCCAGTTCAGAGCGGCTGGAAGTGGAAGCCCCCAGTGTGCTTTTTAAAAACCTCTTTTAAGAGGTTTTTAAAAAGCACAGAGCACGCGACTCCGTGTCGCTCCGTCGCCACGCTCTGCTGCAGATTTGCAGGCGCGCACAAGTGCGTGCCTGCAGATCTGCTGGGAGCGGGCTTTAGGCTGGTGAGCTTCTCCGGTTGGTGGAGAACCTCCACCAACCGGAAGCCACCATTTTGGACGCTGGAGCAGTGTGGAGCGATGAGCTCACACTGCTCATCGTCTTGACGGACTCGCCCGGACGCTCAAGAAAGCCGGAGAGTTCTGTTTTTGTGCGTTTCCTTTCTTGCGTGTGGAAAGAAAGGCCATAAATACCACTGGCAGCCCAGTTCATAGCATCAGCTTGACAGCACTGAATTGTGCCACTGAAACTGTAGCATGACCTTGGACAAGATGTGTGGACCATGGGTAGGTATGAGCTGTGGCCTATATCCAAGTGTAGCTAAGGGACACAGCACATGTGTTTGCTATGATGAAAGGATGGTACTGACAAATCATGGGAATACAGTACAGTATAATATAGTGTAGCTACAGTATGTTATGTATAGAATGTCATAGTATCACCTTACCAGCATGTAAAATGAGCTTTACATCTAAAAACTTCATGTACTTACAAAATATCTGATTCAGATTCCAAATGTATTTAGTACAAGTTTGCTGTGAAACTACACATTTTCTCACACAATTTTGGGCAGTGTCTAAAAAACTAAAATTCTTTTTTCCTCCTCTATTTCCTTTCCTCCTTTGTCATCAACAGTGGGCAGCTATATACCTTCAAGGGAGCCAAGTCATTAAGGCAAAAGACTTACTTCTTTCCCTCCCTTCTTATATTTCCTCCAATGAGTTCAAGACAGGAGTCATACATGGCTTTAATCCTCCCCACTTTATTCTCACAACAAATCTGTGAAGTAGGTCAGGAAAAGAGAGAGAGAAAGAGAGAGGCTTACAACTCACAACTCACAACTCACCTTATTAGGTTCATATTTCAGTAGGGACTTGAACTTGGAACTCCCAAGTGCCTGCTGAAAACTCTAAACACTACAGAAAACTGCCTCTCCCTGTTGGACCTCCAATAATTGCTATACAAAGGCAAACTGTCTGTAAACATAAAAGCTTCATGTAGGTATCATGACTAATAGTCATTGACAGATCTACCCTCAACGACACATTCTCTTAAGTCAGTGGCCATCACATGTCTTGTGGTGGTGAATTCTACAATGGTACATCCTATAATCAGTGATTTTGGGTTTTTTTTTTTGGCCCCCTTGAGTTCACACAAATGTGAGGAGCGGTCCACACAACACACTCACATTTGCATGACACTCCAGTGCCTGGCAGGCACCGCTCATGCACTTTTTCATTTTTTGCTTTAAGCCGAAAATGGTGCCCGGTCGTGTGTTGCTCCCAGGCCCTGCGCGCATTTACCTTGCGTGCGAAGCCTCGGGAGCCAGGCCAGTCGTGCTTCCTGTCTTAGTGCAGTCTGGGAAGGTCCCAGGCTGCACTGCAAAAGGAAGAGGCGGGGCTCTCGCACAAGCAGGAAACTCGTGTGGAGCTGAAGAAACCTGGACTCAAGGGCCTCTCACCAGAGGCTGCTCACGTGAGCACTGCACCCCAGCGCAGAGAAAAGGTAGGATGCGGAAAGGGCCCTGGGTCAAACTTCCTCCCTTTCCACATGGCCATCAGGAACAGCATTGCTGTGTGAATGAGGGCCATTACTGGATTTTTTTCAGTAATGGCCCCTGTTCACGCGACGTTCCTGTCATTGATGGCCATGCAGAAAGGGAAGAAGTTTGATCTAGGTGCTTTCTTCCCCTGTGCAGCATAGCAAGTGGCTGCCTGCACTGATGAAGGAAGGTGCCTGTCACTTGCACTGGATTTCTTCCAGTAATGGAATATCCTGCCATTGCAATGGGTGGGGACACATTGGCAGCAGGACTGTGACAACATTGTGTGAAAGCATGACTTGCTGACTGGCACAACAGGTGTCCATTGTGAGACAGCAACATGCTGTGGAAATGGCCTGAAATTTTGTGCATTCTTATTTGGAAACAGGACACTTTGAATATGGGGAGAATTACATCTGAGTAAATGTGCTTAGTACTTAGTACTCATGGGCACAGTCCACCAGGAAATTTTGGTTGAGACATACCAGATAAAGCACAACTTCAGAAGTGTGAAGGGATGCATCTCAAGGCATACGCCCCTAGTATTTTCACATGCTTTGGAACATTTATTTCTGTTTATGAATCAGGTTTGAAATACAAAGCAAATAATTAATGGCAAAGCCCTTTAATTATGTGCTGCAGAAGGAAAATTTGGGATACAGAAGCTTTTGGTGTACGTTTGATGACTGAGAACAGATATGTTAAAACATGCTGAAATCATTTTTTTTTAAATCAAGCAACTTGGAAACTAGAAAGGTAATCTGTTCTTTGTGCAGTTTTCTGTTCAGCTATTTTTAATTCCCCCAAGAATAAGTCTTATTCATAATTATAGTTCATCTAGAATTCTTCATTTCTGTGGTAAAAGCCAAGTGTGTAATCCTAAAGGAAAGTGGAAGAAGAAGAAGATTAGACCTGAGCTACCTGTCAACCTTAGTCTAGCTGTTTCAACTCCACTGGTTAGTGATCCTGTACTTTGAAAGCAATTTGATTTCTCTTCTCCTACATTCCTTTCGAATTTCTTAGAACTTCCTGAGCAGAATTTAGGGGAGACATATATTTCACACATAAAGAAGTAAACAGATTAGATCCAGTTTACCTAACCATGGGGCCAGCCTTAAATATTTCAGTGTCCGAAGGAGGAAATCCTTGCTGGTTTGTGAGCCTGCCCAACACATCCCACAGATGATTGCACAGAGTATACTGACTGTTTGAGCCGAGTCTGGTGCCAGCAATAAACTCTTAGCCAGGTGTTGGTCTCATAGGGCAAGCCAGAATAAACCACTCTGCCTCCGTTGAGTGAAATATATTAGGTATCTTTGGCTTTATGAACAGTCAGATTGGGAGTCAGGTTAAAAAGTCACACTCATAGTATAAGCTTACTATGCTAACACTTTATATAAGTAGCTGGGAAGCTAGAAAGCCCTAAAATGGGCATTGCGAATGGCGAGCAACCAAATCTGTCTGGTGACTGAAGGTGCAATGGAGCTAACTGTTGAGGTCCAAAGCTTGTATTTGGGATGCCTTAGGTGTTGACATGTGCAGCAGGCCTGGTTGACATACACAGCAGACCTGGTAACTGTTCTTGGTAAGGCACTGCCCCTGTATTTGCCTTTTGGGAATGCCTTGTTAAAATGCTGTTAGTATAAGTTGCTAAACATGTCATTCATTCTTCAGAATTCAGCTTCTTCCTCAGAGTCTCTAGAAGTTAAATCCCTGAGCAGTGTGTGCATGTGGCCTGCATATCATTTGCATGCACAGCAATAAAACACCATCCAATGCACATCCAATTGACTTCACTCATTGCGGCTGCTATGTATATTGCGAACTGTTTCCTGCACAAAACCTGCTTCTTAGCTGTGGTGGCCTATATTTGGAAATCCTTGCCCTGCCAGTTCATCAGACATACAGTTTTGCAAGACTTAGGCAGACAGTGAAAGCATTTTAATTCTCTCTCTCTTTTTTTTCATGTTATTGTGAGATATTGACTGAGACATCAAACCCAAGTATGTGATGCATACGTGGGGGTGGGTATTACTTGAGATAATTCACCACTTCCAAAGCTAAAGGACCCCAGCCATTTTTAAAAAGATATCTCACATTGGACCCATTTAGATGGGCATAATTTGTGTGCCCAGTCAGACCTGTATTAGGAGAACATAGTGTCTTTCTTTTTCAAGGTCCAAGGGCACCCTGAGCTATTCCTGGGGTGCTTTCTTGGGAACCCTGCAAAGAGAACAGCTTGACAAGCCTGAGTAAAGCTAGCCAATCACAGTCCTTGGAATGCCCTAGAGGGGACTATGGGGGAAAGAATATAAAACCAGAGGCTTATCTGTTGAATATTTATTTAGGGCCAGGTAGAAATAGAGATAAGGATGAAGCAGATAGGAACAGATTAAATTTTCAGATCAGATCAGAGATGAGATAATGCCAGTCAGGAGTAGAGGAATGAAAATGTCTAGGAATAGATATTGAAAGAGAGAACTTTGGTTTGATGGGAGCTGAGAGTCTGGAAAGAGTTTAGGGTTACTTTGTTTTAACTGCAGCACAATGTTGAATAGTGTATGGAGCCAGTGCCAGGCTAGATGTTTAACTTACATGTTATACAATAAATCTTTACTCTCTCTGTTTTCCATATTTCTGTCTGAATATTTTCATTTAAGAACTGATAAGGGAAATCAATAATGCATTACCACACAAAACTCAATGACCAGCATATCTACTTGTCCATTATAAATGTCACATCAGGGACTGAGAACAAAACTCAGGAAGGCAGTTTAAGAGTAAAAGGGCCAAGTGAGTGACAGGTTGAAACTGAGAGACCCACCTGTATACAGGATCTGTCATGGCCTCTTCTGCCAACAGCTAGTATACCAGGATATGCGACTCATAGTGGAATTTATCTTTGGTGGTGGAAGGGCACTTTCACCTCTCTTGACCATGCCCTCCCCAATCTGGTGAATGTTAAGGTTGTCAGGATTGCTCTATTTGATAATAAGACATTGGCGAATACTAGGCAATAAAACACTGGAGCATCTGCATTGAGCCTACTGTGCTTTGCAGTACAGACCCCAATACAATGGGCTGTAGACTCAAAATTACAGCTGTAAGCATTATACTGAGTATCCCAGTTCTTTCCCTGGACATAACAATGTGACTTCTGTCACCAGCCTGGAAAAAAAATGCCTTTCTCTTCCCTATATTGCACTGGATTCAGAAAAATAATCTTTGATATATCTCAAACATGTACTAGAGAAACTAGTTTAATTTTTAGTATTTTCACTTCCTGTGGTGAATTTTCTTTATGATTTTGTAAAAGTTATGATTTGTTGTTTGAGCATGTGAAAAATTCCTTCTGTAGCTGAAAATCAGAATAGCATAATGTAAAGAACCTTCGCTTATCCTGCTCAGTTTTTTTTTTTTCCCATAAGAAAAGCTACCCTTTTATCACTTACCATTCCGATTAGCGAAAGCTGCAAATGCTTAGACTGAGTCTCAGGGGCTATAGAAATATAAGCATTGATTTAGCTGTTGTATCCCTTGAGGAAGAAATTGTCTATAAGCCTAGCAAAAAAAGCCAAAGAAATAGAAGATGCAGAGATGTTCAATTTCAAATTTGTCCATGAGCTTGTTTGGGATTGGGAGTACTGCAGCGGTATACCAGTTTTCTGAATCTGAAAAATGTACCCATGACAAAAGAAACTGACAATAACGTAAATTTATTCTAGCGACATTTTAAAATGCTAGCCTGCTCTTAGCTTGTTATCACAAAACCAAATTACTCTACTGCAAGATGTGATTCTGACTTAATTTACTGAATCTTGAGTGCAGTTGCTTATCTGTTTGCTTTAATTAATGTAATTGGAAATATTTGACTAATCTGGAGACTTCTTTGAAATGGTGCAACAGAAAATTAGCTTAAAAAAACACCACCAAATGACAAGGGCCACATAGTGAAAAATAGAAGTAGAAAAAATTAAGGAGACGCAGTCCTCTTCAGAATTCATCTGGCTCTTCAGATGAAGTGATTCTGTTCCATTATTTGATGCCAGTTTTGGTCTTTCACACCGATTGACCTCAATGATCACTGAGTGGAACAAACAGTTTTAATGAGTTTAGTTCTGTAAGGTGTTGATCCTCATGATTAAAGAAACAAAAAATTCAAAATAAACATTTTCTTACTTCTTATTTAACATGTAAACAGGACTTCTGTGTAATTTAGCTGTTCCCTAAGTTTGTAAAGGAGAAAGAAAATGGTGTATCAGTTCTCTTCAATTTGTCCCTTTTCACATGGCATTTGCCATGCAAAAGGGTCCCTCGAGCGTTGCGCGATTGTGAGGAGTGATCTGCATGATGCACTCACAATCATGTGATGTTCCAGGGTGGGGTAAGTGCCGCTCACGCACTTTTTCATTTTCGGCTTTCAGCCGAAAATGGTGCACGATCACGCATTGCTCCAGGCCCCGCATGCACTTGCCGTGTGTGCGGAGCCTTCAGAGCTGTGGCAGTTGCACTTCCTGTCTCAGTGCAGCCTGGGAAACTCCCAGGCTGCACTGCAGATGGAAGAGGTGGGGCTCTTGCGCTGCCTGCTCGGGAGCAGACAGCTTGTGCAGAGCTGAAGCAGTGGGGACGTAAGAGCCTCTCGCTGGAGGTTGCTCATGCGATCCCCGCACTGCACCGAAAAAAGATAAGGTGCAGAAAGGGCCGAAGTTTGTGGAGAGGAGAGGAGACATGAGTTGAAAAAAAGATGCTGATAAATAGCATTATGAGTCGAATGTGGCATCCAAAGAGCCTGTGGGCTCTTCTCTGCTTTTTTCTATTTCATTGGTTCTCCATTCAGCCTATTTCTCTCTCTTCTCTATATATTCCCCTCTCCTTTTGGAACTGTGAATGTTACCATTAAGTCAGAAGAAAAGAATATAAATTCCACTATGTGCCTGGCTGTTCCCCTTTCCAATATAGCAAAATAAGCAGTTGCCCAATAAAAGTTGCCCAATAAAAGTTTTGTTGTGTGCCATCAAGTCATTTCTGGCTTATGGCAACTCTAAGGTGAACCCATCATGGGGTTTTCTGGGGGCTGAGAGTATGTGACATGCCCAGAGTCATCCAGTGGGTCTCCATGTTTGAGTGGGGACTTAAACCCTGGTCTCCAGGGTCGTAGTCCAATGCTCAAAGCACTACACCATACTGGCTGTCAATAACAATTTTAGTCCTCTCATATAAACTCAATTTCTGTTCCCTTCTACTCTACTTCTTACTCCTGACTGGGCAGAACAAAAGTTTGCCATCCTGGTGCTTTCACTAGTAGTTTTTTTAAAAAATTAGAAATGTGCCATTGCAAGAGAAATTCAAAGGTATGTGGCATAGAGAAAGATCAAACCAAATTGGTGGTTTGTTGTTGCTGTACATCTTCAAGTACAGTAGGGACTCCACATTTGTGGGGGTTAGGGACACAGAACCCCTGTGAAAGTCAAATAAACATGAATACCATTCCCTGCACTCTCTTGTGCTGCTGTGGGTATGCCTACATGGGTAGTGGATGGGAGAGTGCAGGAGGGAAGAAGATCTTTTCCCCTGCGCCCAAAGATCTTTTCTTCCCTGCACTTTCTCACCCTGCCGGTGCGATTGTGGGGGCAGCAATGCAAAAGAATGAGAGAGACTAGGATCTTTAGTCCCCTTCACTCTCTTACTCACCACTCGCATGATCCCACCAGCAGTGGCGCAGGAAAGCAAGGGGGAGAAGGTTCTCTCCTCCTTTTTACTCTCTTGCCTGCTGCCAGTACAAAAGTCAAACCCACAAATGTGGGGGGAGAACTGTAGTTTCTGACTAATCATGGCCCCAACGTGAACCTATCAAGTGGTTTTCTTGGCAAGATTTTTTCAGAGGGAGTTGCCTTTGCCTTCCTCTGAGGCTGAGAGAGCATGACAGACCCAAGATTATCTGAGGGGTTTCCATGGCTGAGCAGGGATTTGAATCCTTTTCTCCAGAGTCATACTCCAATGCTCAAACCACTACATCACACTAGCTTTCTGAATTGGTGGTATCATGAGCCAAAGTAGGCAACTGGTTAGCAAGACAGCATTGCAGCTTGGGAGCCGGAATGCTTCCTACTGAGAGTTTATTTTTATTAATTTGTTTTTTTCAAAAAGAAATCTTATTCCTGATGTATAGGAGTTTGTTTCAAGATAGGGAGGAAAATTTGAAAACAGTCTCCCACCTGCTGACCGAAGATCTAAAGAAAAGCTTTATCAGTCAGGTCTGTTTTTTCCACTTGTTCCTGTTTTTCCACACTGCCATCAAAATCCTGGATTCTGCAACCAGATCAAGATATGCACATTAGATATGCACAAATCATATTTAAGCTGAAAATAATATGTACAGTAATTTAAGATTTCTTTAAGCACTTTCATAAGAGTCCAAAGAGAGACAAAAATATGGCAGTTACGTTTAAAAAGCCTCTATTCTTTTAATTGTGCAGGAATCAACTGTAAGATGGCAGCTAAAACCTACTTTTTGCTGAAATATTCTACCCTATGTGGGCAGTATCAGTTCAGAAAGTTTGAATGTTCAAAAGTTTGAATGTTCTTTGATACAAAAATGATTTTAAAATCCCTGCCTGTGGAAATCTAAAGTATCAAGGAGAACTCTTAGATCGGGAAGCTTTTCCTGACGTCTAGTAGTCTCTGAGGTTTTCTAAAACGAAGGAATATACAGTCGAGTGAGCTGTGTCAGCATAACCTGAAAACCCACAAGCAGTTTGATCACTAGATACCAGTTAACTATGCTTTAGACTTGAGGGTGCCTCTGGCAAACTGTTTCTTGGTGAGCCCCCATCCCTGCTTGAGTTGGTAGGCCTTGGTGGGATTATCAACACCAACTGGGGGCAGTTTGGAGCAGCCATTCCAATTTCTCATTGTTTTTCTGAGGAGCATTTTGTTGGGAATTAGAAAATTAAGATGACAGTTCCAACCTGAAGGTGAATGAAACTGAGGTTGCTGTGTGCTGACACCAGCCCTGGGTCTCTGGTCTTAACCTTGGTTGAGTCATGAGCTGAGGGCCTGAGAAAAACTAGACTTTCTCTGACCAAGTCCTGCAATACACAGTTAATAACAGTGCCCTATTATTACAAAGTTGTTTAAAGATTTTTTTTTTAAAAAAATGGCTGTGACGTACTTTGACCATCCTAAAGCTTAAATATTACTACTAGCAGAAGCCCTTAGAAAACAATAACAACTGTGTGTATTTATGTGTTACAAATCTGTAACATGAGAACAGTGCTTGTCGCTGAGTTGTTGTCAGATTTCGCAGACGAGTTAAGCCTTCAAGCATCATATACGCACACCCAGTGTCTGTTTGCGTGTGCGTTTTGGCGGGGGGGGGAAGGGTGAGAGCGCATTTACAAACGACCATTACAGGACGACGGTGCGGCAGGTTAACTTCATTTAACAACTAAGCCGAAGCTTTTTTTTTTTTTCCTTTTTGTCGAGCCACCGTCAAGCCAGCGTGCCTTATTAAAATCCCAGCCGCACTTGGGCACTGACTTTGAGAGGTTGGGGATTGGGAAGGGGGAGGCGGTTGGAGAAGAGGGAGGATGAGGGGGGGTGAAAAAGGTTAAACTGCATATCAAGTACTGAAGGGAGCTGAAAGGATGTGGAGCCCAATTAAACTTTCAGCGCAGCTCTCGCTCATAAACACTTGCTACTTTTATTCCCCCTGGATCACATTTCCGAGGCAGTTCGAGTGGGAGCCCAGCAAGAACCTTTTCATGAAAGCTCTGTTATTGAGCCTGAGGTCCAGCCCAGTCCTTCTGGGCGAGCGCCGTCTTACTCCCTCTCTATTAATCATCGTCCGGCCTTCCAACACCTGGGACTGACTTCCACCCCCACTGTTGCTATATCGACAATATTCCCTGTTGATTTCCTCATTTTCTCAGCCCAGGCTAGAATGACCTCTTTAAAATTCTTTATAAACGTCAGTAATTGCTGCATCAAACTTCAATTCATTACTTTCCTGGGCCTCATGTATTTTGATGATATGAAAGTTGACCACATTTACATGCAAATTGAAGTTTTTATATTAATAAGGGCCAGTAAAAGGAGAAGACTGCATGGGTAATGCTCCATTATGACTTTTAAATACATTTGCCCATGTTTCGCCGCTCGGCATTAGTGTGGTCCGACCACGAGGAAATCGTGTCGGCTTGATTGCAATTTTGTTTTCCAATTGAAAGTACAATTTCATCAGGTTCCCCTGTCATTTCTAATAATGGCTTAAGTTTGTTTGCTAAATTGAGGAATTTCTCCTGGCCTCTGGTTGGGTAAGAAAACAGGTGAGCACCGGCAGCTGTTTTTTCTGTGAAGTGTATCATTATGAACTACCACCAGAGTCAATCCCGCAAGATTTGAAGGATAAAATGAGCAAAATGACTGAACGCCCAGTGCATTATTTTTAAGCATGTTAACTTTTAATAGAAAACTTTCACAAACACAGCAATTTATTTATTTATGCAGCATTTATACCTTTTGGGGTTCAGATGAGAGGGAAAAAAGATACAAAAGCATTGCAGGCACACCCAAATCCCATTCACTTTACACAATGATAGTGCTATTAGTAAGCCATGGTTCCATCTTATGGAATCCTGGGGTTTGTGGTTTGTTGAGGCAACAGAGAAGCTCTCCGGCTGAGAACTTTAAATGCCCGTCCCTAAATTGCAAATCCCATGATTCCACAGGAAGGAACCGTGGAATCATAGTATTATTATTCTGTAGTATGAATGGGCCACTAGCCATACAATAATCCAAAAGATGACTTAAAAGTTACATGGATTATAGACATTCAACTAAAGTAACAGTTATATGACCTCAAGGGATGCAGACAGTTGCTCCAAGTTTTCATTTCTACTTCCTCTAGCTGCAGCCCTTGATACCAATCCTATAGCCATCTAAAGTAGCTTTTTTTTTTTTTCCTGGAGGAAGGGAGACATGGGATCTACACATGGATTTTGTTCAAACAATTTCTTTTCCTGGAAAGTTCTGAAATGCAGGGGAGAATAAAAGGCAGTGATTGACTGTCTTCTTCACAGGATATCATGATTGTCCAGGATACACTTTCATGTCAAGGATGAGAAACTTTGTAGGCATTCTTTACACTGCTAGTCAGGTTTTGAATTCTTGTCTATTCAAGAACACTAGTGCTGAATTAGGGTTGCCATCTCTTTTCTCTGACCCTTTTCGCATGGCATTTCCAATGCAAAAGAACTCTTTGAGCATTGCGTAAATGTGAGGAGCGGTCCACACGATGCACTCACATTTGCGCGATGCTCAAGGGCCTGACGCGGACCGCGATGCATTTTTTCATTTTCAGCTTGAAGTTGAAAATGCTGCACAGTTGTGCATTCCTCTGGGGCTCCGCGTGCACTTACCTGGCGTGCGGAGCCTCGGGAGCCGGGCCGGTCATGCTTCATGTCCAGTGCAGCCTGGGAAAGGTCGCAGGCTGCACCGCGAAAGGAAGAGGTGGGGCACTCACATGACCAGGAAGCAGCTGCGGAGCCAATGGGACTGAGATGCTAGAGCCTCTCACTGGAGGTTGCTTGCGTGAGCCCCACACCCCAGCTCCGTGAAAGGGTAAGGTGCGAAAAAGGTTTCTGATGTGCTTTCAGTAAGTATATATGCAACAGATACATGGCTTGCAGGTACAACATTTTCCTCCCCACTTTCCGCAACTCACCTTTTTGCGGAGCTGGGGTATACGGGGATCGCGTGAGCAGCCTCTAGCAAGACGCTCTCATGTCCTGGTTCCTTCAGCTCCACAGCTGCTGCCTGCTCACGCGAGAGCCCCTCCTCTTCCTTCCGCAGTGCAGCCTGGGATTTTCCCAGGCTGCGCTGGGGCAGGAAGCGCGAGTGCCATGGCTCCAGAGCTCAGCACACACAGCAAGTGCACACGGGGCCCTGGAGCGATGAGCGATCACACACCATTTTTGCCTCACAGCCGAAAATGAAATAGTGTGTGATCAGCGCCTGCCAGGCCCTGGAGTGTCGTGCGATTGTGAGTGTGTTGTGTGGACTGCTCTTCGCAGTCATGCGATGCTCCAGAGGCCCTTTTGCATTGCAAATGCGGTGTGAAAAGGGCCTAAGAAGGGGAGTTGTGCTTACTGAATCTGGCTGTTGAAGATGGTAGAGAAGTTCCTTTCTGCTAAGCACTTTTCAAAATTCACAAATTTCTTCATAATGGGCAAGAGACAAATATACACACTTCTACCAACCCCTGCTTTACTGCATGAGACCTAGAATTAGAGGCAAGTTCATCAATCGGTCTGTGACAAATCCAATTGGTAGCTGTGAGCATATACTGTAATTGTCAGAGTCATGTGAGGTAAAGTCTGACATAACTGGTTACCTGCTGTCCATAATCAGTTTCTAGAAACATGGTTTGTAAATTTCATCTGGTCTAACTAATGTGGCAGAACTTTGTACCTGAATCTCCATTCTCTTCATATGTTCCCAAATCACAGTTTCAGGGGAGATGCAATTCAGACTGGGATTGTGGCACGGGAAGGGAGAGTCAATACTTCCCTGGTGTCATTTGTCTAATGAAAATTGTTCTACCCTAGCTGTTGTGGGCCTTATCAGAGAAACCTTCTGTTGGTGGCTTTACCGAGGCAAATCCCAGCATGAAAAAAGCAATGAGGTAAAGGATTCCTCTGTCACTGGTCCTATAGACAAGGTCTGAATCAGGGCTTCATTTGTTAAAAATTATAGTGAGGGGAAATCCAATCATAGATCTTTGTCAACTTGACTAGTTAGGCCTTAGTGGACATGGACCTCTAAAGAAGAACTGTCACCACAGGTTGTACAAATAATAGAGAAAAGAGCTATGCAAATGGAAGGCAATTTGATTCCCAGCTCACAATTACCTTCAGTGGAACAAAGTGTATGGTTTACTATCTTTGACAAATCTGGAATCTAAATCTGTCATCCCATGAACACTATTCGTGGCATAGTGGTTTGAAGATTGGACTATGATCCCGGAGACCAGGATTTGATTCCCTGCTTGGCATGGAAACCTACGGGGTGACCATCACACACTCTCATTCCCAGAAAACAACAACAACTCGAAGGCACACAACAAAACAACAAAAAACATTATTATCTGAGCCTGTACAAGGATGGCTCTTCTTTGTAGCTCAATCACTCTCAATGGCAAAGATTTTAGTAATATATGTTAACAAGTGGGGTCTATTGCAATGAGATGTTGCAGTATACAGGTCCTCATAAAAGCAGTGTTATTTTTCAGGGTTCTAGGTAGCCAAGAAGGATATGGCTTCCCTTTTCCCTTCTATTTTTTTTTTTCAATGGTTGTGAGCATACTTAGTCATCATAGGCCATAGGCATTTTTAACATTTACTTGTGCAAACTATAGGATTGTCCCAAGCATACTGGTACATCCCTCTTGTTTCTCTTAGTAGCCCATTTTTGTCTGAAGTCTTGGTGGCACTCACCATTTGAATTCACTGTTAGAAGGAGTGATGTGTCATGGGTAGATAAATAGATCATTTGTCCTACCAGGAGAAATATTTCTGCTGATAGTCCTGTCTTTTTCTAAAGTTTAAAACAAATGGAAATTCTCACAGAGTCATTACATATATCTACATCTATCTATTTCAATATCTAAGCGAGAGAGAGAGAAAGTGCTTTGTAGAATGCAAAATTTGAGGTTTCTTTGCAATTGTGGCTAATTTTCTTTTCTTTTATATAAAATCAGTTGTTCATTCCTGCTTTTTCACTCACTTGAAGATTAGCTTTATCTTCAAGTAGTAAACAATGTAAGTCGTTCACATAACTCTCTGAGCCACTGTATTGTAACATCAATGGCCTGGAGCGTGTGGCTTTTCCTTACAACGTTTCAATTTAAACACTACCGCACTGCAGCATTGTCACATCTCATTTACACTGTGGGACTCAGTGGGAGACAGGGATCATTACGTGGAGAACATTGAGGAAAAAATGCATTACACTCTGATCATAACCATAAAAGTAACTAAAGAGAAGGAGACACATACAGACACACTGGCAGTCGATGTAATAAAACAGAATAAGCATTGCATCAAAAAAAATGTAGGAAAAGGGAAGTTTAGAGAGAAAACTGGCCACTTCACTAAAATTGTCAAGCTTGAGTCAAATGATATTACTGCTGACACCTCTGGCTATAGTACATTGCTTTGAGATTCAGTTTCTCCACTTGTCTTTGGTTATCACAGCCAAGGCAATTCTCCTGTGCTCTGGAAGCTGAAATTATCATCTTTTATGTTGGTTTCCCTTCTTTTCCCTTCTTGTTTCTTCTTTAGGCTCAGCAGTGGTTGCTTGTGGGTATATTTTATGTAGATGTCTGCCGTATGAATTGTGTTCTTGTTTGGCTTTTGAAACGGACTGGCAAAGCCTAGTCAAACCTGAGTTTATGGGTTTCTGTGCTGGTTTGTTGTACCTATACTGCTATTTCTTTTTCCCGTAATTCAGAAATGGTACTAGGAATTCTGAAAATTAATTTGTGCACTGTTTTATCAGTAGCATTCACCGTGAGCTCATTTGTACATCAGGATATGATCTTCCATGTGTATGAGGTGAGAGATGGCTTTCTGTGGAGACACAACCATGATGTATATAGTATAGGTATATATGAAAGTTGCAAAACAGGCATTGATAAACAGGCATAGGAAAAACAAGATTACTTTAAATGAAAATTTGTATTTGGGAGAGATACATGAGGTGAAAGTGTATAGCTATGTTCTTGTTCAGATTGTATTTTAAGTCCATAGTGGTTATAAGGTTGTTTTTAAACCTGAATGTTTGTAGTAAGTTATAAGCTTGATTGTTTATAAGAGTATAGAGGACCCAACCTGGACAGCACTAACAGGGAATTGCCACCATTCGATGAAAGCAGACTGGTGGGAGATGTCTAATCAGAAGGAGGACTTGGAATGTTGAGCCCATCCAAACTTAGGCTCTTTTCTCATGCTATTTCACATGTGAAAGGGCCTCCAGAACATCGCACGACTGTGAGGACTATTTCACATGACATCTTCGCAATCATACAATGCTGCTGGGGCCAGTAGGTGGCGATCGCGGAATATATCATTTTCAGCTTCTTGCCAAAAATGAACAATCGCACGTTGCTCCTGGGCCCTACATGCACTTACCCTGGATGTGGAGCCTCCAGAAATGCAGCCCTTGTGCTTCCTCCCCCAGTGCAGCCTGGGAAAGTACCCGGCTGAGCTGCGGAAGGAAGAGACGGAGCCCTCACGCTTCCTTCTAGCCAGCAGGGAGCTGCTGCAGAGAAGAAGCAGAGGGGACGCGAGTGCCTCTCACAAGAGGCTGCTCGCATGATACCCGCACGCCCACGTAGGGACCAGGTAAGGTGCAGAAAGGGCCTTGGTCTGAATATGGATGGTGGGTACAGGGCTGTCAAGAGTGCAGCCCAAAGCCACTGTGTGAGAGGGACATCTGGAGTTCAAGTTCTGAAGGAATGAAGAGAAGACTGGTTAATAGAAGAACCCATAGAAAAGAAGACTGAAGACTAAAGAAGGCTGAAAAGCTGAGAAGGGTCTGCCAAAGAGTAAGAAAAGAATTGAGTCCAGAGTGATGGAAAGAAGACTATCTGATGAGATGCCACCACTGTGAAGTCTTAGGTGGCTTACATACTGCTGAAACCTGTGAGGTAACGGGTGCAGTCTGGGAGAGAAATGAGTCATTAATGTAGTGGAAGTTAGAACCTTTAGCCTGTATGCTATTTGAAACAGTGGTTAAATAGCAGTACAAGTAATTATTTGCATTTCTATATGAGTACAGATAAGCATGATGTAGTGGTTTGAATGTTGGACTTTGAACCAGGAGACCAGGGTTTGATTCCCCACTGACACGCTCTCAGCCCCAGAAAACCCTGTGATAGGCTTACCTTAGAGTCTCCATAAGTTGGAAATGATTTGAAGGCACACACCACCACCACCAGATATCAGTGGACAAGCTAATGTTGATAAATTAAGATTTTCAAATCAAGAAATGTTTCAATCCTTGAAAAATGTCTTTTATTTTGTTCCATGCTGACCTAAGGCAGAGCTGAGGGATATGGTTATAGTTGTAGCAAGAAAGTCATTGTTGAGAGTGACTCAGTAGTGGGGAAAACACCAGCATAAATGTTTGGTCTGTGACATTGTGATGGCTGCAGCAGGACCCTGTTAATGTAGTGTATGACACTATCACACTCCTACCTAAGATGGCTTACTCATCTATATTCATCTGCCAAGACGTATGCAGAACTTATCAGCTACTGAAGTATTGCAAACTAGCAATCTGTATTTATAGCTTACCAAGTGTTTCATATGTACTTAGATCTCTATTCAACCTGGTCAAAATCAATGCAAAAGGATTTTGTACAAACCAATTAAATTTTTTATGTATGTCTCTAACTGGTGGACTGTGAAATTATTAACCAAAGCATGTGCATATCTTTTGGTTTCCATTGAGAAGAAACAGATAATGATGGCTTCTTTCTTCCCCTTTGCCTTTTGAAGACTTTTGAGCATTACTTTCCTTGCACGGGAAATTAATGCCATGGTCCTGTAATTACTGCAATCCCTGGTTTTCCTTTTCTTGGAGACTGAAATGTATATTGTGTGTAGATTTTGCCTTTATAGCTTGAATCAGCTCTTTCAGTATGCCACTTGTTCCTTATTTCTCCTGAGTAGTCTGATTGCAGTTTTTACTTCACTTTCTAAAATTGTAGGTTCATCTTCAAATGGTTCTTCCTTGAATGAATCTGTCATCCTTTCATCTCTTTTATATAGATTTTCAGAGTATTGTATGAATCACCTTTTTACTTCTACTTCGGCATGAAATGTGTTGGCCTGCTCGTCATAGAGCATCTTCACTCTTGGTTTAAATTTCCCTTTGATTTCTTGGATCTTGTGGAAGAGGTAGCTTGTTCTTCCTTTTTCTGTTGTCACGTACTGTTTCTCTACATTGACTTTTATAGTCATTTTCCTTGTCCCTGTGCACAAATAATTGAATAGTTGCATTCAGGGTTCTGACTCTATTTCTTCACCTTTTACTTTGGTTTATTGTCCATCCATAACTGCATGAAGAGTTTCATCTGTCTTTCCTTGAAATTTCTCTTTCCTTATGGCTGAAGACAGTGTCTTATTGCATTCCTACCTCACTATGTCCCTGGCTTCAGTCCAAAGTTCTTCTGACTCGCAGTCAATTAGGCTTAAAAGTGTAAATCTATTTTTTACATTATCTTTACATTCCATGGAGATACTCTTCAGGTTGTATTTGTCAGGGTTAGCAGGATCTGGCTCCTCTGAGCATGTGCAGAGTTCAAACAGTGAAGCAAGGCTTTCGCCACGGCAGAGGTTCCCAGTGAACCAGAAAAAATTCCAGAGGCTCGTTAATTTAGGCTTAGAGGCAGATTTATTGCTGCACTCTAAGATAAAGACTTTTGGCAAAACATTCCAGCAGCAATTAAGCAAGTGAAAATAACAGAAGATAAATGGGCAGCATCTCCCCTCACAAAATATAAACTGTCAGCAGTATGACAGGTCCAGCTAGGCAGTTCTGACTGGCAGGTAGTAAAGGCAAACACCAGCCTTTTTATGTCTTCCTGTCACCCTGAACAAGTGAGGTGACCCAATCAGCATTCTGGCATGTGGCCTTCTCCAGTACACAAGTCATAGCCAAAATAAACCTGATGACTTTGCACCTGCTCGTCTGGCCACATCACCTCTTCCTCTGCCGTCCACTTAGAGGAAACCATACCTGCCCAGCATATAACCTTGACAGTATTTTGGCACAAGGGTTGTTTTAGTGTTCTTAAGCTTTACACTAATTTTTGATATTAGCAGTTCACAGTCTCTACCACAGTCTACCCCTGGTCTGGTTTTTGGAGAGCTTCTCCATCTTTTGTTTCCAATTATGTAATCTATTTGATTTTTATATTGGTCATCAAGTGGTGTTCATATATACAGTTGCCTCTTGCTTTGCTTGAAGACTGTGTTTGCAGTGCTTCATTTATTGATCCAAGCCCAAATTTTCCAACAATCTTTGATTCTGCTGTGTTCTCTTCTTTTGTGTTCCAATCACCTATGATTAAAAACAAATCCTGTTTTTAGTGTGTTATCAATTTCCTTCTGGAATCCAGCATAGAATATTGTTGTTCTTGTTCTTGTTCTTGTTGTTATTCCTCCCCCTCCGCTTCCTCCCCCTCCTTCTCCTCCTTCATCTTCTGCCTCTTTAGTTGGAACATAAACTTAGATTATGGTTGTATTGATAGCGTTTCTCTGAAGTCTTATTGATATTATTTGGTCAGACTTTGCACTGTATTTCTGCTTAGATTTTCATTTCCTGAGCAAAACATTGTGTAATTATCTGACTCAAAATGTCCTGTTCCTGCTCACTTTAACTCACTCAACCCAAATATTGCCATATTTTTATGTTTCAGTTCTTGTTTTACTATACTTAGCTTCTCACATTCGATGTTACTATAATATGTGTTGTACAGCTTCAGACTTTCACCTCTGGGTACATCAATAGCTGAACGTCATTTCAACCTGAGTCCAGATGCATCTTTATCCACATTACCACTCGTAGCTGTTTTCTGATGTACCTCAGTATCTCAGTGAGAGTCATCCAACCTGGGAGTTTCATCTCCTGGCACTATCTCTAGTTTCATTTTGGACTGTTTCGTCATAGAGTTTTTGTAGTAAAAGACATTCAAAAGGGGTATACTGTGCCTCTTTCTGTGCAACACTAAAACATGTTAGCTATGGTTCCATTGCTGTGGTCCCTTAGAGATCCTCTACTTGTGTCACCCCACCACTTACTGCTGCTGCCCTGACATGGGAGACCCTAACAGCAGCACTGCTACCATCAGTATTGGCTCTTGCCTCACAGGAACATGCAATCCTATCACCATGGAAAGGTAGTGCCATTGACCATGGTGTGTGTGTGTGTGTGTGTGTGTGTGTATCTTAATTAAAAATGTGCAAAAATATGCATACATCGTGAAAAAATCAGTGATAAGCTTTGTGCAAGGTTTCATGTGAAAACAACACGAAGTCTCATTACTTAATGTGAAGCAAGGGTGGGAAGAAAAAGAATGTGGGATTCAGGGAAATGTAGGTAGAAAAATTCACATCCTTAATCAAAAGCCCATTCACTCTACTATGACTTTGACTAAGATCTGACTTGCACTCATAAATGCTATAGAAAGATCTGTTGTAGCTTTTGATAATCCCTCTGCGTGTATGATTCCTTCTATAGAATTTATGATTGCCAAGTAATATTTAAAAAATTGGGTTATATCTTCCCCGGTTTTAAATATATACCAGATTGAATAAGGACATTTTTCTCCCTCCCTTTAATGCACTGTACAGCCCACAAATGACAGAATTAGCTACACAATGAACTACTCATAAAGCTTTATGGTGTTGGGTTGTACTAATTTGTCAGGGTTAGCTAATTTGCTCAGGAACTAAAGACATGCATAATGCCATATGCAGAAAGATTGTCCATAAGGACAGAAAGTGTGTGCGTGTGTGTGTGCTTGTGTGTGTGTGTTCATATTTATTTGGATTCTTTCACAAGAGCAATTTAGAAGGAAACCTGAGAGAATTTTACTAGGTAGAAAGTATGAAGGCAACATTGCAGGAGGACATGTCTAAATTCCACAGTGGGATAAAAATAAAGGAAAAAGGATACAAAATCAAACAGGAGGGGAAAAATAATTGGGCAAGTGCTTATTCTTTTAAAGAGCTTGGACTTTATAAAACCCTCTATTACGTAGAACAATTAACCTATGGCATACATTTTACAGAGAAAATCCTGCCTGACCTTGGGCTACATAATATCATGCTGCATTCTAGACAATTATATATCACCAGAGGGATGCCCATTAAATGGTGGGAATGTGTATGGCTTTGCCCCACCTTTAATTCTCTTGGTTGCCACCTGCTGCTTCTTCATCCCTCCTTTTAACCCCTTGGGACCCTCTTTTCTCTCTGTTGCCTCAGCTGTTCCTTACCTCCGGCCTCTTCCTCTATTCCCTATTCCCCTCAGGCTTATTCCGCAGCAGTTGCCCATACCTGTGGTCATATTAATGATACATTAAGGCTGTCTGTGTGATTTATTTTTTTAAATCCCTGGCTATGGGCAGAGTGAGGGTCAGGATTTGAATTGCCAGGGTGTGGGACCTGAGAAAGGTAACCAGACTGGGGAAAATCATGTACAATTTGGGCAGTCAGGAAGAGTTGGTGGGTTGGGACACCTTGAAAGCAGGCCTGGAAGAATTGTTGTGTCCCAGGTAGACTTTGGTCCAGAGCCTGGTGTTACTCCAGAATAAATCTGACCAGTTGAATCAACTGAATTTACTTATATGCTGACTCACCATTCAACAACTGATTCTATTGGTCTCTTCTAGCTTGGCAGGATTGTCACCTCCTTGTATCTCATGGGTGAAAAAAATATTACGCGCACACACACACACACACACACACACACACACACACCATGGGACTGGCTCCCTCTTCTCTGCTCATGGACATTCCCACTTAAGCTTAACTAGTGATGATAGGCAGCAATACTCCAGTTCTCTTAGCAGCGCTACAAGAAGCACCAAACAGTAATGCTGCCAGATAGTGCCCTATCAGGAACATGATGGGGAACTAATATAGCAGGAATATAGGCACACATGTTAACTACCTTAGTTCTAACTACTTCATTTATTTTTTTAAAAAATAAATGCACCTAAAATAAAAATCAAAGCAAAAATGGAAGAGGTAAAATGTTGATCCTTGCCCCCCCCCCGCCAAATGATATACTTATCAAACCACAGAATTTTAAGTCTACATCAAACTTTAAAGATGTGGGTTCTATAAACCAGACCTAGCCTTCATTATAAATCAGATTTGACCAACTTTTTAGTTACATTTTTCCTCCCCCTTCTGGATTTCAGTCCGTTGCTTTCATGTGTATTTATGCCTCATACTTATGCCTCGCAAAGGGTTCATGGCTCAGTGGCAGAGCACAGGCTTTCTTTTCTGAAGTATTCACATGCTTTGTATTCAAAAGATCAATCATTAGCATCTTTTTTAAAAGCTTCTGGTAGCAAGTGCTGGGGATAACTCTTTCCTGCCTGTGACTCTGGGCTAAATAGATGACTAGTCTTGCCTAATCTAAGATAGCCCCCCGTATTTCTTCCCATTATTCTTACTTGGCTGTAGCACATTCTCTAGCCATATTAGCGATGGGAATGTCATTCTTTCCTAACATCAGCTGTCATTATACCTATCCAAACTTTCAGAGTCTTTTGCACATTCTGGGGTAGAGTTTTCTTCTAAGTGAAGGGCCACAGAGTTCCCAGAATTTATTGCCCTTTCTTCATTATTAGTTTTCTGATGAGTGTCTAATGCCTATATGAATGAAGTAGTTCCAGAGGAGATGATCACAGAATATGTATGTATACATGTATGAATGTGTTCATCCCTCGATCAGGGAGGATGCAATGCAAACAAAGATGTTGGAGGTGTGAACACGTGCTCTGACATCACTCAGCCCACAAAAGACTTCAAGGGAGGGAACATACCCCTATCTCTTGAAATTCCTTACTTCATGATCCAGTCAATATTAGAAAAAACAAAGCCATTCAAGGTGTTGATTTTGGCCTACAGATCTACAGGGAGCTAGGGGCTAGGATATCTGAAGAACTGCCTCCTACCTTATCTGCCTACATGGAGTCTAAGATCTTTAGGAGAGGCCCTACTACCTGCCCCTCTACCCTGAGGTAACAGATTGGTGAGAACACAATACAGGATGTTATCTTCTGCAGAATCCCTCAATTATGAAACTCTTTTCCAAAGGAAATTAGCTTGGTTCTATCTTGGCTGAACTTCCAGTGAGCCATTAAAATAGTATTGTTTAGTCTTTGGTTATTAAAATTGGTTTCAAAAATATTTTCAGTCAGCATAACCTTGAGAACTCCATCCCCATAGTGAAGCATGGTGGTGGCAGGATAATGCGCTTCTCCTTAGCAGAGGCCAGGAAACTAACCCCTAGAAACGAGAATCAAATACATTTCAATGTTAGATGAAAACCTCTATTACTCTTTAAGGGACCTAGGATTGGGCTGGAGGTTCATCTCCAGTAGGACACATAGACAAAGTAACGCTGGTGTGGTTTAAAACCAAGAAACTGAATGGTTTAGCATGGCTCAGTCAAAGACCTCAGTTCAATTGAGAAATTGTGGCAAGACTGGAAAGTGGCAGTTCACTAACAGTTGCCATCCAATCTGACAAAGCTGAAGCAATTTTGCCAAGAAGAACGGACAAAAATGGATGATCCAGTTGTGGAAATCTGATAGATTCATAACCCCAAAGACTCACAGCTGTAATTGCTGCCAAAGGTGCTTTTACCAAGTATTGACTCTGGTGTGTGTGTGTGTGTGAACACTTACAGAATCAACAAGTGCCAGTTAGTTTTCTTTACTTATGGTTTGAGCCACAATAAAAATACTGCCCCACAATTATCTCTACATCTTGATTCCAGACTGAAAGGCCAACAGAAGTCCTACATGATATATTTCTTTTAGCCATTTGATTACAGTTGTAAGATGAAACAATATCTACACATATAGCAAACATTTTATGTGGAAGAGTATATACAGCAAATACTCCTACAAATAAAATACTCACCTCACTATACGTGCTAGGATTTAACCTCTAACTATGTTGTTGTTGCTGGAAAGGGCAACTCCTTCCTTTTCCCACAACATATGGTAAAATACAATGTGACAAATACAACAAATAAAGTTGTGGTTCTGTAAACAGTTTATATAAGCTTACATGACCTACAATTCACTACAGCTTATCAGATGTATGAAGTGTAATATTCCCTTGGCAGTGACACAAACAGGCAAGAGATATATATCTGATAGAAAAAGTCAAAGTTTGTCTGTTTGTGTGTTTCAGGTGAAGACCTCATATGATTGGCTGCCTAAGAAGATTCTGTGGAATCCTGGGGTTTGCAGTTTAGGGAAGGGCTGATAGAATTCTCAGCCAGAGAGCTCTTGGCTCTGGCAGGTTGCTATGGAGATGAGGCCTAGCAGCAAGAAGGAGGAAGGCAGTGTATTCCCTCAGGAACCCAAGGTCTGTATGTTAATAACTCTGAATACAGACTGGATTGGGGAATATGGGGAAAAGTAACAGTACTAGACAAGACAGTTTCGGGAATTAGAGACACAGAATGTCAAATCTTTCTTACAAGTATTACCTATGAGAAAATAATATACACTAGTATATATACACTGGTATAGACACTAGTATATTATATACACTAGTATGCAAGTATGTATATATATGTGTGTGTGTGCGTGTGTGCGTGTGTGTAGATATATATATATATATATATAGAGAGAGAGAGAGAGAGAGAGAGAGAGAGAGAGAGAGAGAGAACAGGCATTGGAGTCAAATGGCAATGAAGTGCCCATGAAAATTGTGAAAATTAAGTTTCAGTGTGTGAATAATAAGCACAGAGACCATTCATATCTTTTAATGACATGGACTACCATCTACAAAAGTCTATGGTATACTACAACTACAAAGTCTTTGTTGTTTTTGCTCCAAAAAACTAATATGGCTACCACTCTGGAAAATATTCACAACTCTAGTAACTGGTGACAATACAATCATGCTTGCACTGCTAATTCATGCCTACAGTAGTCTAGGAAACCATAGAAGTCATTAAATTGTGTCCCCGCACCCCTTACTGAAAGGGAAAAGGGTGTGATACAACAATGCAACAATACCATGCAACAGGTTTCCCTCATTACATGTTACAGAACACTTTGGAGGAAAACCTGAGAATATATTTTCTGAAGCAGGTTTCTGTTTGATGTCATGTTCTTTCTCCCACTTGGTGCTCAGGCTTACATACACATGTTGCTGTGATTAGCATTCCCCTGTTTGGAACTTGCTAAAACTATATATAATCACATACCTTAATCCATCTGAAAGTGGGATTAATAACAGCAAATGGACAGTGCGTAAAACTTTCTCGGCATTCAGCCACCCATGCCTTGACAGCTTTGCAGTTCTTGGAGTGAGCTATTAATTTTTTGAGACACTTAAAAGGACACTGTCAAAGTGCTATAACAATTTCCCACCTCTTGCTGCTAATATTTTAAATATACCCAACATGCTTAAAGAATACTGGAATGACATTCCAAAGCAGAGCTCAGACAAGCATCAGGAAGAGCTCATTTCCCCCACCCACACCCACGCTGCTATGCCTTTGCCACTCTGTCTCAATCCTGCCCTGAAGGGTACACCTGGATTCAAAGCATAGCTCTCTTTTCTTTCATTCTGCTTCTGTGATGAGTTTCAATCAGGATAGTAATGAGAGCTCATTACAGTGGAGAATCCCTCCATCTCACGTTTTTATAATTATTGCTTTTACAGTATACCTGCCTCTGTCTAGAATCCATACAGCCTAAACCTAAACAGAGTTCTCAGAAGTAAGTCCCATCAATGTCAGTGAGACTTCCAAATAGGATTAGGGGTTGAAAAAAGTGTTCTTGAGTTTGCATTTCTCTACCAAAATATTAACTTCACCCCCACTTGGGACTGGCAAAGGGATGAAGTCTATATTATCCCAGAAAATCTGTACATTTCTGGGCTTACAGTGTGTTTCAGGAAAGAAAACAATCTGTAGCAAGTCATGATCATAAACCCACATCACTGAAAATATGTGCATTTGAAAAACATGCATAACTCCAAATGTGTATGTTTGAAAAATATGCCACAGATAATTTAGTAAACAGGAAAATTCATAAAAATGCACAGAAAAATGTGTGCTTTTAGAAAATGCACAAAAATGTGCACACATTTCTGTGGGGGTGAAAAATCTCACAATCTGAAATAGAACTTGGATAACACATTTCCTATGGGGTTCTCAGAAATGAGATAGACAGACTGACACATCTCTGCTTAGGACTGTTGCCTTATTACAGCTCCCCATCGGTTATATTTATTTCATGTTAACAAGCCAGATTAGCTGAAAGTGATAATGGCCTCATGGAAATCTGTGCCACTTTTTACCCACTGGCTGAACATAACTCAACAACTATGCTTGCAGATCAGAGGGGCTGTAAATCTTCTCTTTTTGTTGCTTCACTGATACCTGGGTCCCCTGATCTCAGACCTTGGACCTTCTCTGGATGAGGAGGAGAAAGCTCAGAGCAAAGGCACTGATCTGAAAAGAATGCATAAATATATTTACCTCCTTCTTTAAACTTGGTCCTTTTTAAAAAAAATACTTTCATACTGCATTCTGTGTAACTATGCTTAAGGACATCACATGTGGCCGTTCATCGTAATGTATTTCATTGTTGAAATGGGGGAAGAATGTCATTTCAGTTGATTTTTGGAAAGAAAACCTCAACATCCCCAAATTTCTTCATATTTGTAATGTGAACCACACAGAAGGTCTGGATTCAATTCCTGGTTTCTCTAGTTTAAGTCTCATCGCCAAGACACTGGAAAGCCACTGCTGGGGTCACAATCTAGTAAATAATAATGGCCTTGCTGGGCATTGTATAAAAGAAGCTTACTATGTTCCTGAAGCCCATTCACACAGGGGCTTAAATAATAATGTCGGAAGAGAGGAGGAGAAGCCATGGACTGCCGGAAAGTAGATGCCGTGGACTGCCGGAAAGGCAAATCAGTGTGAGTTTTATGGCAGTTCAAATCTGAAATCTCACTAGAAACCAAGATGACTGAACTGTCATTCTTTAGGCATATCATGAGATGATGTGACCCATTAGGAAAAACAATAATGCTTGTTGAAGTGAAGGCAATAGGTAATGAAAGAGACTACAGGTAGACAGATACAAACAAGGAAGCCAGGGCCCTGATTTTGCAAGACCACAGCAGATGACCAGCGATCCCGGAGGTCTCTCGTTCATAAGCTGGAGTCGACTTGACACTAAATAACAGCCACAAAAAAAACCCCTCTGCTTATGTTTCTCACTATAATGGCTTCATTGTAGTTTTTTGAGAGCTATCTATATCTATGATGATGTCAGTGGCTGCCCTCTATATTTTAACTGGTTTTTAAATTGTTTTTTAAAATGATATTAATGTTGAGAACATTTTTGTTTCTTTTAAAAACTATTCTGTGTGCTTAAGATGAACATATCAAGGGCTTGTCTTTTTAAAAGTTTAATTATGACTGGCGGTTTGTGATTGTGAAGACTTTTTTTTAAAAAAAAAACCTAATTGGAAATAACAGTGTGGATGTAGTGCTTTCTTCTCCATGGGGCAGCAGTTTCCTCTGTTTGCTCTCACCTATCCAATTGCCTTCCTTCACATTCTTTTCATGTTTTTCATTTCAGGCTTGTTAATCAATATGCTAATGGCACAACACTGGCTCTCCACTGAGCTGTATCCTCAGTTCTGAACACCAACAAATATTAGCTGATCGCTTGCCACCTAAGTCGAGGCTCACAGTCATCTGGAAACCAGCTTCAAAAGTACTGGATTTCCCAAACAATAGGGCTTACCAAAGCTGAGATAAGTTAAGTACAAGAGTGATTCCTTGGTGTAATCAGGCAAAGCAATGCAGTGCCTTGCTGAAGATTAAGGCTTGATCTTTGAAACTGATCTCCCAAGCTTGGAGGACAAAGCTTGAATAGCCTTGTGGAAACAATAGATGAAATATATATTCTCTTTAACTCCACAGTCAAATGGCAGTTGACTTTACTTGATCCAGAACTGAAGTCCATTGCAGCACATCACTGTTTTATTTAAAAGTATTCAACTAAAGTTACAGTCCTATGCATGCTTATCTGAAAGTAAGCCACATTGAAAATAGTAAGTCCTACTTTTTTGGTAAAAATGCATAGGATTGAGCTGAACAGTGTTTTGTAGTTCTTGGATCAGAGAGGCTTGGTCACTGTTAGTCATGAACCTCATTAAGTGAGGAGGCTGGGCAAGTCAGAACCAAACAAGGGCCATTTCTGCACTACACTGTTATAGTGCTATTATTCCACTTTCGACATCCTGTGGAATTCTGAGGTTTGTAGTTTACTGAGGCCAAAGAGCTCTCTGGTTCAGAATTCTAAATGCCCCTCTCTAAACTGCAAATCCCAGGATTCCATAGGCTGTTAAAAGTGGAATAATAGCACTATAACTGTGTAGTGCAGAAATGGCCTTAACAGTTTATGGCTGTTTCTAAATAAGATGTCAAAGCAGTGACTGCATTTATTCACACATATGTTTAAGTAAGGAAGTTTGCTTCCTAAGAAAAGGGAAATATTAGAGATGGAAGTGGAACCTTTTTCCTTTCCCAGCTTTGCCTTCTGCTCTTCTAGATAAAGGGTACCCTGAAAAAGGGACAGAGGAACAGTCATTTGCTGCATTCCAAGATGTATGCAATGAAAAAGACAATGACTCTGCTCAGTGGCTTGTAGAACTTTGGTGTCTTTCATTACTTCCCACTGCTGAAATATTCTAGAAACTTCTTTCCATGTTAGACTGTAACCCTAAAACTACTTCAGAGAGATTGTACTATAGAAAGGGTAGAACCACAGAGCTCTAAAATACATCTGCCAGAACTGGACTTTTCATTCCAAGTGTTCCTTGGATTCCACCCCCAAGCCCTCAGGAATTTCTGAACTCTTACCAAGAATTCAGCTACGCATTCTCAGAGCCCTAGAATTTACCAAATTCCGTCAGTTTAGACAACCCTGGAAACTGCTGTGTAAATTAAACCATGTAGTGCACATCTGTTAGGGGTGCAATGAACACCACCATACATATAATACCCATAGGTTTCTGAATTTCATATAGGTGAAGTGCTCCAAAAGCTCCAGGACCTGTAAGAGAACCTCACTTCAATGTGTTTCCCTGGTCTTGTTTGGTGCAGTTCCATCATTAGCCCAGCTAAATTCCACACATGATGTACTTTTAAAAGGAGTCTGATGGCATCATTCTTCTTCATCATGGGCATTCTAAATTTGACAGTGAGACATTGTCTATATTAGGGATGTGAAAATCTGTCAGTCTCATTCCTTAGATTCTCATGGTGTTCTTGTTCTCTTTTAACTCTATACTCATCAGCAAGACTTTTTATTCTTACCACTTACCATTTTTCTGAACTTTTTGCCGGTATCTGCATGCAGTTTTCCTGATGTACGTCTTAGCTCTTCAATCTAGATTAACTCTGCTTGTGCTCCTCCCACATGTACATTTTTGTAAACCACACTTGGTTTGAAATGTATTTTGTCTTCCAAAGCTCAACACAAGCTTTGGAAATGTATAGATTTCCAGAACAAAATGTGCTCTGTGGGTCTTGGATGAAACAAAATGGAAGTTTCTGTACATATATGGAAACCCAGTGAATCTCATCTCCATTCCCAGTCTATGGACTGACTAGCCCATTATTGGTCCTGTATATGGTACATGGTAGATGGTGGTACATGGTATATTTCTCAGCTGTGAGGGTACATGCTTTGACCTATGTAGGTAAATACCTCTAGTACAAGGCACAATGACTCCACTGCACCAGTGGATTTAATCTGGACATAGCAGATATGACTCAGGCTGTTGCTCTAACTATGTTGTACAAGGAAGATAAAGAAAATTTTGGATGTTAAGTTTTATCAATTTTTTTTTTAAGAAAAAGCTAAACAGATTCAAAAGCGCAAATTGCTTTTTAGCATTAAACTGTCAGCTTTAAATATGATCCTTTCTGCTAAAAGTCATCATCATGTATTATTGTTAAATCTGGATCCATAACATCCACTAAGCATTTAATTCCACATTTGCAGGCCTTACCCTCCTGCTCCAAAACTACCCACAAGCCCAAAATACAGCTGAAATTCATATGCTTCCAAAATGCATAACCAAAATGCTCTTTACAGATTGTGATGCTGAATATTTCCCAGGTATTACTTCAGGTTTTCCTGAATGTTTGTGATCTATGTCAGACATTTCACCATTCTACACGTAAGTATATGATAAGGGCAGGAAGTATCTGACCATAATTGGCCAATGACTCGTATTTGGTAATTAGTACTTAATAGCCAACGAGCAATGATTTTTAGTGTGTAGCAACCACTGTGTCACTTGCATGCAGTGACACTTCAACTCTGATACCATGTGTGACATCCCTATATTCTATTTCTGTATTTTGTTTTTGATAACCAATACTTGACAGAATTCAATAACTGATAAGTATTTAGCATCTGACCATGTTAGATATTTGGCATTCACATCTACATGAAACTGCTGGGAGTAGCAGCAACAGAATTACAGTGCTGCTACTATGTGGACAATACCTACCTCTCATTTCCATGCCAGGAAAGTTCATGTAACATTGAACAGGTGGCTGGAAACATTTTGGGGATGGATGAGGGTGAACTAACTGAGCCTGAAACATTGCCCAGCCAAGTCTGAAGTATTCTGAATTCCAAATTCAATCAACCTGGAAGCATAGATGCAACAAGGTATGGATGGTCACAGGAGGATGCAGGGCAGCGGCCAAGCAGTTTCTGACTGTATTCATGCCACTCGTCACAAGAAGAAACAGGCATACTTCTGGACTTCCCAGGGGTCCTTCAGGGTCCTCACATATCCAGCTGCAGGAATACTGCTGTTCATCCCACCCTATCACCACTGGCCAATAAGTGGCCCTGGAGTTGAGTAATGTGGCTGAAGAACAGCAAGTGAAAAGTCTGGGGCTGGATAGAGTTGTACCAGGTGGAGCTTTATGCTCTTCCAACGTAATTCAGGATGTTGGCCATCACTGCAATGTATTACCTTCTCACCTCCTAACAATAGTACTTCTGCTGATTTTCTTGCTGATCTCACAGAATGCCAGCCAGCCAGCCAGCTAGCCAGCCAGTCAAGCCAGCTAATTATCTCTTCCTCCAGAATCCTTTAACCTTCTAGGGCCAAAGTTAGCAAGTTCTGGGGGTCCAGTGGCAATTTTTCCCTTGCCAAGGCATACCAAAGACTGTGCCAGAAATATGAAAAAATGAACAAGAAAATCTCCAGATGTCCACTTCCTGTTTTGTTTATTTGGCTTTAGGGGACTTTGGAAAATTTAGAGAGGGGTTTATGGCTTCCAGGGGGAAAAAAAGCCTTTTAGGGTACGCTTTTTTTTTTGACCCCTAGATATTCAAGTCATAATCCTTGAAACCAAATTCAAGGGACTGTACAAGCTCAATAGGCCACAATTTGCCTGCTTCTTTGCTAGAAAGTCAAGGAAGCCAATGCAATTTTTGCCTACCTGGAGTTTTCTCTTTTTTTTTTTTAACCTGTTCAACTGACATTCAACTTTCCATTGCTCCTGTTGTTCACTAAATATATTCAGTCCTAACAAGGTTATTTAGAAAGGTTGCCCATTAGGCAGTATCTTTTCTGAACCATATTTTTGGAAATTTCATTGTTCCTTTGAACATGCTGATACCTCTCACTTTTCTCTTGGTCCTCCTATTTTGGCTCCATTCCTGTCAGTCTAGAAGCACTGAGTTGAGTGTGTGTTTTAAATTAGGGCTTCCAGTTTGTTATCATTTAACTGTCAAGAAGGGTTTGTTCCCAAGCGAGTGTGCAGAGCAGAGGCCACAATGAATGAAAAGTTTGAATTTCACGTTCAAATGGAATGACAAAATACAAATTTTACATTCAAAATTTGAACCATGAAATTCAAATTCAGCAAATTCTCTAAGCCGTCCTCATTGACATTTCTTTTAAAGGTGCAATTACTTTTCATAAATATCTGCCTGAGATCTCTGTCAGATATTGTTTCTGTTAATTAAAGGAATCAATATTCATACAGATCAAGGAGTGTTAGCAAGAACAGTTTTATCAAATGGCACTTCAGTTCCCATTTCTGTGTTTCTCCATAGCCTAGGATTTTTGTTTTTAAATCTTCCAAACAACTCCCTTGAACAAATGAACTAAATCATATATTAAAACAAATTTGGACAGAATAGTTCATAAAAATGTCAGTGTGATGATAGCAGGACAAATAATTGCAGCAGCTGTCAAAATGTGAACAAGATTATTCCCTGAAATTACCTTATCTCCCCTTTAAACAAGTTTTAGTTGCTCCATTGAGTAATGTATGGTCTATTTCTCACATAGAAAAAAAAGAAAAACCTGGAAGATAACTCTAATATCTCTTGTAGAACCAGGATTTTATTGGAAATATTAATCTTTAACTTGGCAGCTGCTAAATTCTAATATCCATTTAAGCAATTTACAAATAATAATGGTGTTAAGAAAGATTTACTGTGCATTTGTACAACTCTCAAAGTTTGCCATTTCTTTCTGGTATAACTAATATTGATCTATTAACATAATGTCAGGCCCTGTTCACTCTGCTTTGTTAATCCACATGAAAAGAAAATGTAAGTCAAGACAATGGTACAACAAAAAAATCATAGAGGTATGTGTGCAGTTTAGAGATTGGAAGTAACTAGTTACAAATAAGTTACTTGTAATTAAATCCTTTTTTTTATGACGAAGACATAACAAACTCAAATTTATACTGCAATGTAACGAGAGATAAATCTGTTCCTGTAGTGGAATAACTGTAATTATTTTAGTTGGTTTTGTAATAGCAGGGATGATGGTGTGGTTTCACTACCTGTGTGCATGTTTTGAACCACTAGGAAGTGGATGGTACCCTTCTGCTGTGTTTTTAAGGAACTAAAAGTTATCTGTCTTAGATACCTCTGAACAATGTGAACATAGAATTTTACAATAAGTAACTATGGCCATTTCCGCACGGGGCGAGGGAATTGCCGGAATTTACCAGACTTCTTGGCTACACGCTTGAGTCCAGGCTGGTCCGGAGCAGTGCTTGTCCGCCGCTCCGCACTGCTCTGGGGACGAAAATGGCGGCGTCCTGTTGGTTGAGGCTCTCCACCAAATGCTGAAGCTTGCCAGCCTAAAGCCCACCGCCGGCAGATCGCAGGCTCGCACTGGTGTGAGCCTGCAAATCTGCACCAGAGCGCGGGAACGGAGTGGCTCGCTCCGTGCTTTTGAAAGACCTGTTTCAAGCAGTCTTTCAAAAGGACACTGGACAACCACTTCGGGTCATTCCAGAGCGGGCTGAGGTGTGGAACTACAGTAAGTAGGTCCGACCCAGTCTACTCCCAGGTGCAGACGTCCTCCCTGGAAGACGCTCTGCACCGTTTCTTTAAACCCATGTGGAAATGGCCTATAATAACAAAACACTTTTGAGGCACTAGAACAGTAATATAACCAATTACTTTGTAGTAAATAATTTTCTTTTTTCTGCAGAATGGAAAACTAAGCCTTTTTATTTTTCCTTTGAAGCTTTTGTTCTGGGAGCGTACTTTAAACTGTGCACTTTTAGAGCCTATTTCTGCTCCCTTCTTGACTGTACTCTGTTTTCTCTTCACAGTATGCACATGTTTAGCCTTTTTCCTGCATACATTTTTCTATGGCCATTTTCTAAATCTGTACTTTTTTTTTATTTTCTGGACTCATCCACAGTTATTCCAAGGTTCCCAGAACGCTACCTGCTTCAAACCCACAGGCAAACAGGAAGCAGACTGAGAGAAACTCAGACTGAAACCAGATTCCCCAGAACAGTGTGCAAAGCCTCAGGGCCAAATGTAGAAATCCAGTATCAGAAATCACAGATGCAGCAAACATTGGAACACATGTTTCCCAATTCAGGAGATTATGGGCATGTGGAAGCCTGCTGCCATGTGTATGTAACAGTTGCTGAACTGTGACCCACAAGTATCTCTACTGCATACTAAGGTTACATTTGTTTGGGGGTTGTTGCCTTTTTATTTGTTCTTTGTTTACGCTTTAGTACAAATTTGTTCCAAATCCTGTAGAAGCATATGTGGTTCTACATAAAAACAGCCCACTTTCCCCATGATGAATGGTTTGTGGATTTATTTTTCTTTGTCTGAAAACATCTTATTATTTTAAACCAAAGCACACCCCTTTCTTAAAGGGTATAGGCTAGAGGATGGTTGGTTTGTTTTAGTTTCTATGTATCTTCTACACTGAGAAATATCAATACATATTAATTCATCCAAGTGAGGGAAAGTGGTTTTGCTTTAAAAGAATAAAAATGGATTTCGACGTTGTATGTATTACAAGGAAAATCTACTAAATGAACTTCAGTTTATGGGAAGAATTAAAACAGTCTTTGTTCTGATGAGATTTCTTTGTTGATTATAATCGGTCATGTAAAAATACAAATGAAAATCTTTATTTTTCTCTGATTGGTTCTCTCTCTTTGCCTCTTTCTCCTTTTTCTATGCATGTTTGCCTGACTGGCTTACGCCACATTACTTTGAAGCATATCAAAAGATCTCTGTTTCTTTGAGACTGAACTGTTATTTTTTAGAAATACATTTGCTCATTTTACAAAGTAGCCCAAATATGAATGTTGTCTGTTCATTAATGGCATCAATCAATGACACAGTGATGGCATCAGCATGCCAGCACTGTATGTTGTGATTTTGCGCAGTACGATAAGAAAATATGAAAGAGAAAGAGCTTGGAATCTCACTTTGCAAAGTGGGGAAGCAGCTGAAGGAAGGGAGCAAGGACTGAAACAATGAGTGGGAATTTACCAGTAGGTTTCTGGGAGGCTTTCCAATCTTTTGGTGTTTGACAAAAAAGCAGCAACAAAATGATTTCTTCCATTACCATAAATGTTCTGCGGAATAGAAGAAAGGTTTGGACAACCAGAAGTGGGATTTTTCAAGAAAGGACTGAGAGTTTAATTCAGTTTCGGTTCTCAGGACAAATTCTTGGGTTCAGAATTTGTTAATTCCATGCCTGTGCCTTTTCCATTTGGTTCTGGCTGCTGGATCTTGGATTTTTTTTGGAAGAAATGAAAACAGACCTCACAACCATGAAGTCTGTCTATTCAGGAGTTCTATAATACAAACAGAGTCTTCTTTCGGATCATAGAAGAGGCCGCTTCCTGTCTTGATCTTACTACATCTTGATACTGTGGGCTCCTTTACTTCATAGATACCACATTGTTTGACACAAGATTTAAGCAGACATACCTTATGGTAAAGAAGAGAAAAGGGCAGAATTCTTAGAAAGTGGACCAGAAGATAATGCTTCTGCTCCAGCAGTGAGTCTGTCATTTCTCACGTTGAGTCCTGCAACTGGACTGTAGAGTATATTTGCAAGAAACTCCCAACAGAAATCACCCCCTGGAGATCAGTTGAGTATAAATTGATATTATGATGGAGTTTTCATTTTAAAAATTGTAAAAAAAAATATTGGATTAGACTACTGGGATCTGATGGCATTTAAAACATCTTTCTTTGTCACATATATACACTTATACTTTATCAAGCAAACATCAAATATGTCACTCTGCATTTGGGAACAATCAGGCATTCAACATAATTAAATATGCTTTCTAGTATCACTATCACAAAGATTTACTTCCATATAAAAATCCCCCATCTTAAAAAAGAAATACCACTTTTATGACAAATTTTCTAAGATTACATGCATATGTTTAATGTGAATTGTTTAAAAAATCTACCGTATTTTTATTGTAATGGTATGCAATGTAATGGTACAGAATGCAGTAGGACCTTTGTTTCTGTGTACAACTTAAGTCCAATCAAAATGTGATATTATGAAGGTGCTGTATGGCAATTTACACAGTCACAATAGCAGTTCACATTTCCACATAGTAATCAAATCTTTCACTCAGTTATCAGACATTAAAGATACTGAAATCATATCTCACTAGATGGCAAGTTTGACTGCATGCCAGGTATGTCAATGAATTAGTGAACATGTGGGGTTTGATCAAACAATACTGCAAAATATAGAAAACACAGTTTTTCAGGGAAGCTCCTGATTTCTGGGGTTTGTCATACAGGCTTCTCCTGCTTCTCTGACAGGTTAGGGACTGGAGCACTGTCAGAAAATGGAATTGGCTGACAAGTGGAATCCATGTATTGTACTGTAGGGAGCATGAAAAACTTACAGAAGCTCACTGGAGAAAGACACATGCTTGCTGCTTGCAAAGTCTCAGCTGATTTTGCAAGCCTTTCCCTCCATCTCAGCTCACTCTGCAAGCAGCATGTGCATGCGAGAGGTTTCAAGCAAATCTCCTTAGGCAAGAAGAGCTGATGATAAAGCAGAAACCTGTCCAATTAATGGAATTTGCTCTCAATTTTAAAGCATCAAAGGAGCAAGTCATTAGATAACAGGGTGTAAAAAGGTGGAGGCTTTTTGTATAGATAATTCTGAGAGCAGTAATATGCACTAAGTAATATGAGCAGCCCAAATTTGGACTAAGGTCATATGTACATAAGATTTACTATGTGTCCCTGCTGGCTTCCCAACTCCTTCAGAAGCTATGGTTCTAACATTCTTCTAGGACTTCAAGTTAAGATCTGATTCATTCTGTCAGGGATCTGTATGAAAACCTATTTCAATCTGATGTTTGATTGCTGTTTCTCAGGCCCTTTTCGCACGGCATTTGCCATGCGAAAGAGGGCCTGAAGCATCGCTCGATTGCGAGGAGAGATCTGCACAACGCACTCACAATCGCGTGATGCTCCAGGTGTCAGCAGGGGCCGATCGCACACCTTTTCATTTTTGGCTTGAAGCCAAAAATGGTGCGTGATCGCACATTGCTCCCAGGCCCCACGTTCGGCGCCTCTGCAGCTGGGATGTTCGCGCTTCCTGCCCCACTGCAGCCTGGAGAGGTCCCAGGCTGTACTTCAGAAGGAAGAGGTGGGGCTCTCGTGCGAGCAGGCAGCTCGTGCAAAGCTGAAGCAGCAGGGAAGGAAGAGCCTTTCGGCAGAAGATGCTCGCGTGATCCCCATACCCCAGCGCCAAAACAAGGTAAGGTGCGGAAAGGGCATATGTCTAAACTTTATGGGCTCAACTCTATGATTCCATGATTCTGCAACTGTTTGGGGACCAGACAGTTTGAGCTCCTGAATGTTGGCAGATGGGTGTGGACTGTCTCCCAGAGTGGAAGTGTATGCATTAAGAAACAAAAAAGCAAAGAATGAGTGTCCCATAAAAGCACACATATACAATGATGAAATTTGGTGCAGACCAGGTGGAAGTTATACAGAGAGGAGATTGATGGGTGTGGACATCACATATATGCACATCCCTACTGCCAGTGTATACTTAAAATGTAGTGATGGCTAGACAAATCCACTCCAGACATCATCAGACTCCAGCAGTCTCTATCACCGCTAACACAAAGACTGATTCCACACTAGCCTGTTAGAGTGCTATTATTCCACTTTCCATAGGATGTTGAAAGTGGAATAATAGCACTATAATAGGCTAGTGTGGAAATGGCCTTAGTCTCGTAGCCCAAAAACACAGAGGGAATATTGAAGAAAGCAATCTGGATTATGTTATTTCATATGGCATCCTACACAAAGGAAGTTATAAAAAAATCATTAATTCATAAGTTGATGTATAGTTTACCTTAGTTCTGAGTTGTACTCTTTCTATTAAAAAAACAGACTGAGGCCATTTCCGCACTACACTGCTATAGTGGTATTATTCCACTTTCAACATCCTGTGGAATTCTGGGGTTTGTAGCTTATTGAGGTCAGAGAGCTCTCTGACTAAACCGCAAACCCTAGGATTCCATAGGATGTTAAAAGTGGAATAATAGCAGTATAACAGTGTAGTGTGGAAATGGCCTGAAGCAATTGCCTCTGGCAATTGATGCTGTGGGGCAACACGGACAGTTCCCCCAGTCATTCCTTTTGAAACCAGTGGCTTCTCACTTTCTTAGAGGACAGAGCTCAGGATGCCATACAGCATGTCTTGAACCCCTAAACTGGCTTCTTACTCTGAGATATGGCAGAACATCCTATGCTATTCAAAGTATTAAAAGAAGATTTAAATACCAGTCAGCTTCTGTACACAGAACCGTGGGGAGCATCGTTTTGCTTCAGGCATCAAAACATCTTGGGCCCTTGGTACAATGGATAAAGGCTAGAATATATACAAATTCCCACTTAGTCATATGGTAGTAACCATTGGCTGGTCACCAGGTTAAGCTACTTGAGAGAATTAATGAGAAGATAAAATTGAAGGGAAAAAAAATTGAGTATCCCACCCTCTTATGGAAACAAGAGCTTACTGATGAAGGCAGGTATGGTACAGATAGTGTGTGGGCTTACAATGAGGAAACTTGGTTTCTGATCCTTGTTCAGCCATAAAACTCATTGGGTGCCCAAGACAGATCAATTGCTCTCAGGCAAACCAACTCAAATGAAGATCATCAACAAGGGTGAAATGTGGGATACAACTAGGAAATAACAATAATAACAATAGTTAACATATTACGTTGTGTAACAGCATCAGTAATAAAATTAATGAGGAAACCGTTTCTATCAGAAAGATTTTCTTAGATTCAACCCCTTATACTGTAGGCAATTGCGTTTGTTATATTGCAAATTGAACAAAGATTTTGGTATGTTATCGCAAATTACTTTCTGCCCCTATCCTGCCCCACCCGCCATGAAACTCCTGTATTTGCATAATGTTTGGTGAGCTTTGGAGACACTTTGCTATTTGCAATTATTCATGCCACACCATGGGGCCACAGAGTCCAAGCAGGCTGTTTGTTCTAAGGCTGAAGCCGAGGCGTTTGAAAACTGCAAGAGACAACCAGAGGCCCAGAGATCATGGCTAATGTGACACCCCCAGGCCTAATCTTCTTAGAGCACTGGGATAAAATAAGGATCCATTACAAAATCGGCCTTCATCCTGCCCCCTTCTGTGCTCTGCCTCTCTGATAGCCAAAGCTGAGACAATTGCTTGATTCGGGGGACTTAATCAGGTATTAGGAGCTAATGCAGTACGAGAAGAGGCTAATCTCCATATTTACTCCATCTGTAATGGTGGACCTTGCTTGCTTGCCTCTGGGAGATCAAAAGGATCTGGCAAAAATCAGATTAGGGCTGAAGAAAAGGAAGGGAGGTCCAAGGAGTATAAGAGGCAAGATTCTCTCCGCTTTTCTTGGTTGTGTATATAGTGTCTTAAGATCATGTGCTGTAATCCCACAGAAAGCCTTCCCATTGTCTTTCACTTTTATCTTGCTCTTTTCATTTTGAAAATGGAAGCTGCTCATTCTGTATTTATTATCAACTAATAAATGTTAACATTAATAAATAGTGGTGCTGCATTGAGGATTCTCCAGTTTCCTTTCCCGGCTCAGAACAAGCGATTACAGTGAGATGGAAATTTCTCCTGAAAAGGATACCAGGGAAATATTCACTTTTTATTCCATTCCACAAAATTATTTCCTCTGGCTGCTACTACTGTTTCCTTCTTCCAGGAGTAATGATATGAGTGATGCCACCAAACAGGCACTGCTTAGGGCCTTTCTGCACTACACTGTTATAGTGCTATTATTCCACTTTCAATATCCTATGGAATCCTGGGCTTTGCAGTTTAGGGAGGAGCATTTAGAATTCTCAGCCAGAGAGCTCTTTGGCCTCAGCAAACTACAGACTCCAGAATTCCATTCCATTCCAAAGATGTTGACAGTGGAATAATAGCACTATAACAGTGTAGTACAGAAAGACCCCTAGTGAATGAGATAGTGTTGTGATGTGGCAAAGCCAATCAGATTTGGCTGTATGATGACGTCACTGAACACATGAAATTAATTTAAACAAATAAAGCTGCAATCTTTTGCACTATCACCTCCAAATAAGCCCTACCAATCATGGTGGGACTTACACCAGTGTAAGCTGGTATTGTACTTTAAGCACTCATTTTGCAAGGAGCCACTTGGAAAAGAGAAGTGATTTTTTAAGCACTACCAAAAAGGTTTATGACTCACTCAGAAATTTCTGTCCCCTTTTTAAAAGTAGTGATGTAGGGCATAATCTGCTGGAAAGATTTTCTGTCCAAGCCCCGCTGAAAGTAATACGTTCTCCTCACCATGCAGCTTGCACAGGAGAACCTTTTTCAAAAAAATATTCCCTCCCTAGTTCAGGATGGTTGCCCATATAGCTTTACCTAAGCTATATATACTAGAGGTTTTGTCTGTGTATTGTAGGGGGAAATAACAACTGTGAAAATGATTCACAGGGTCATTCCTGTTAAAATGTAACATTCGAAGCCCTGGCATGTGGGTCTCACCTGCAATCAGATTAGTGGCCTAAAATGAACTCTGGAGCACATGACATGATGATAAGTTAGCAAGATCTATGTCTTGGCACTTTGGGAGTTGCATTCTATACTGCAGTTGAAAAGTGTCAGTGATTTTTCACTGGGCTTCCTGTTGGAACTGGCTAATAAGACAGAACACCCCTAAGTCTTTGCAGCTCAACAGAAGATACAGCACCACAGCCAAGAATAATGTAAGATGCTAGCAGTTACTTGTGCATTTGTACAATGTTGTACAGAACCAGTGGCTTTTAACAACAGAGATACTAGGTAGGTGAGACATAAGTCTGACTAAAAAAGTAAATGGATAAGGTGAATATGTGATTGGACAGTGGGAACATAAGAAAAATGCCTTGTATCAAATTAGAATCCCTGTTTCAGGTCTACACTGTCTATTGTAGTCTACACTGTCTATTCTTAGCTTCTTCTGAAAAGATCTTTCCAACCTACCTACTTTTTCATCCCTTTATCTGGGAATGCCAGGAATTTGAATATAACTTCTGCATGCAGGTGTGTGCCTTACTGCAAAACTATGGTTCCAATCTACTAACATCATGACCATACTTTTAACATACAAGACATTTGGAAACCTTTTTTTTCTGTATGGGGATTCTAGACATTGTAGTCCAAAAATAACTCTCCCAACACTATATGATACCGAAACAATTGATCACTGAGAGTTCACTGAGTAATGCCTTCTCCATGTATGATGGGTTGTACAAGCAAGTAGGCATAGTAAAAAGACAGAGATGAAAAGCAGGGAAAGAAACATGGGCCTTTCTGTACTAAACTGTTATGGTGCTATTATTCCACCTTCAACCTCCTATGGAATCCTGGTGTCTGCAGTTTAGGGAGGGGCATTTAGAATTCTCAGCCAGAGAGCTCTTGGGCCTCAGTAAACTAGAAACCCCAGAATTCCACAGGATGTTGAAAGTGGAATAATAGCACTATAACAGTATCGTGCAGAAAGGCCCATGGAAATGACTGAATAGGCAAGAGGAGAAAAACAGAGAGAGAGAGAAAAAAATGATAATTCAAAAATAAAATTAATAATAATACATAATAATAAATTATAAATATAAATTAAAGTAATATGGAAAATAAAGTAATAAATGGACTTTTTATTTTTGATTGGCTTTTGAAAGTGTTGTAATAACAAAAGATACATAAAAATATAGAGGGGGAAAGGAAGGAAAGAGAAAAAATAATCAGAACAAGGGCTAGACGTATACCTTCTTATAAACAGATCATATTTCAAAAAATACATTTTCTTGAAGCTGACATCTATAAAATATATGTTCATGCATGGATAAAGCAGTGAGGACTTCTGACATTTAGCAATGGATGGTGAATGTTTATCTTTCCAACTTGAGAGTGTTCAGTTTTCTGGGTTTTTTCCCCAACATGAAAAGCACACAGGACCAAACAATGTTGACCTTCATTTAAATTACTCATCGCAAAAATGATTTTTTAAAAATGTGTGTCTAGCCATATCAGAGACTTTTTTAAATATAAAATTAATATTACATCCAACCAACATATCTGACCCAGAAGAAGTGATTACTGAACATGCTCACATCATCTGGAAACACTGTATGCACTACATTGCTAATTGTAGTTGGCGATTTCTTTCTAAAAAGGTGGAATGGTGTCCAGTACACCCAAAACATCAATTTTTATTAGACCGATTGTAGTTTTAGGTCTAAAGATGTCTTAGATATTGAAGCTAGAGCAATTTTCCATTGGTTAATTTGCACAGGGCAGTCTAACTCTTTGTTCTATTCAACTCTGATTGCATTGAAATCAAATGTTGTGCTTTCCAAGAAACATTTTTAAACAAGGACTATTGGTTTCATTTTCTCTGAAGATACAATTAATGTTTTCTATATAATAGCGGTGCCTGAGGCACTGATGGTCCACATATAAACACTGTAAATATTGTTACAGTGCACTTGCAGGTAACGAATAAGTAGATTGCAATATTGCAAGTGCTGCATATTACATGGTGGGTGTGGTGGTTTTGCCCTTTTCAAAATAAAATAGACTTTAAATGAAATAGGTTCACATTCAGATGGCTCCTGGCTCTGATAAGGCTGAAGACTTCCAGCTTAAGAGGCACATACTTATAATTACGGTCAGCCCTCTACATTTGTGGGTTTCAATTTTGTGGATTTGATCATTCACGGATTATTTGCTGTCAGCTGTGCTGCCTCCCTAGGCCATTTTTAATAAGGACTGCAAGCCTCATGAAACTGAGAAACTCCAAATGAGGCTTGTAAGTTCCTATTAAAAATGGTGTGGGGCAGCCATGGAGGTGGCAGTAAGCCCCGCCAGCCACTAACTTCTGCCTTGTGAAGGAACCCTGATGCCTCAAAGGAATCCATGGTGGGTTAATTATGGTGATCATACCTTCTTGTGTGTTAAATATGGTTTGAGAGGACCTAGAGTTATTCATGTTTTTTTTTTTCACTTTTATGGGGGCACTATGCCCCTAACCCTAACGAATGCAGAGGGGTGACTGTATAATTGTTATAGCACTATAATATTTGTGGTTTCTGCAATGTGTGATCTTTGGCTAAATCCAATGTTAACTCTGTGTACAATACACCCATTGAAATAAATGGGAATTCTTAGTTAGAATTTAAGTCCCATTGATTTCAGAAAATCTATTCTGGAGAGGACTAACATTGGCTTTAACCCTTTATCCCTCAAAATTTGAGGGAAATGGGTGGTATACGTAGTATGTAACTAAGTCTACATATTTGTACCTTATGTGATATGTCCTTATAAAGCATGGTCATAAGACAGATCAAGGAGTATGCAATCCAATAGACATTATATTTTGCCACAGGGTATGAATACATTTCCTTGATACTTTCCAGATGGGCTGGACTACAGTTTCCATCAACCTCAGTCAAGATTACCTGGACGTGAGATAATGAGAGTGGTAGTTCAAGCTATCCAGAAACCATCAACACATCTGGAGAAGTCAACTGTTGCCAGTTGGGGGAAAAATATTTTTGAGAGAAGGAATTCTTTTCTGTCAAAATCTTCTTTGCTTTGTATATTCTGCTTTCTTCTTTTCACAGTTGTCTTTTATGTGTGGAAAAGAAATCATAACACTTTGCTTACTTGAAGCAAGTTATCGTGACTCCAGAGACACAGACAGATGGGTAAAGGGGGAGGGAGGAGAGTAAAGAAAATTCATGTATTCACTGATGATATCGGTCATCTCCTACTGTTTCTAAAGAGTGACATGTGGTTGGCAGTAATGGCCTTCAAGCTAGGTGAAGCCTGTACAACAATAAAGTGAATACGTTGGCCACCTTGGCTTGATGTTGTCCTAATGATGGCCACATCTTATTGAGCCCGAAGTATTCCTGGGCAGGTATGGAAAAGGGGAAAATCGACATTTGAAAAGGCAGCGCAAAGACTACATTGTCCTCCTTCCTGGAAGATTTACAAAGTCACTTCTTTTCTTTTGACTTCCTCACAAACCCCATGGTGTCAGGAGAGAGCTGGGGGGTGGCTGCTGTCTTTTTGGCAATAAAGCTCACCTCATTAGAGTGGATTAAGTCACAATGCTGAGAAGGATAAAAGGTGAAGAGCGAGGACAGGGGATGGCGAGTGAGGGAAGCGAAGTGTCATTTGTATGCTGACGCCATTATTGACTGGAGCCCATGTGGGTCCCACTTTTCAATTACCATCTGCTAGAAAGGTGGCCCATAATTGCAAAGGCTGATGCCAGGGCTCTAAATGTCAGGGGAGCCTCCCTAACCTTCATCACCTTTTCTTGATGCCTGACTTAAGGATGTTCAAAGACAAAAACCATTGCCTCTGGATCTCCCTGTGGAAGAAAAAGGATGCCCTCTGTTGTTGTTGTTGTTGTTTTTTTCTTGTTGTTATTGCTGCTGCCGTTCTTTTAGAAAACCCAGTTCACAACTTTCCATTTTAATTCACAGTCTGATGGCCTTATCCTGCACATCCATATATCCCAGAGTCACGCTGAGAGCAGCATATGTTTGAGGGCACAGACCTGATGATTCAGTTTATTTAGCATTCATAGAATCAATATCAGAGATTTGACAAACATGTTTCTTTTATTTCCACGGATCTTTTTTGCCTTTCTGAATGCTGGCAGTATAAGTTTAGGACTCCTTCCCTTAAATGTGGTGGCAGTTGTGTGCTGCTTTTATAGTGCCAGTCTGAACTATTCTGGTGCACATTGGATGCCCATCATCTGCAACAAGCTTATCAATCTTGATCCCATTTCCAAAAAAAAAACAAAAAAACACCAGAATTATCCTTCAGGGATAATGCTACATTAACATAAGTGAGTTATATGGGCCCGATGTTACTTAAAAAATTAGGAACTGAACGTGAAACTCTTTTGTTCTCTAGAATTTCTTATCACTCTGATACCATTGCACATCTCCAGTGTAATCTTCAAACATTTTCTTTTAAAAGACAAACAGTTGTTCTGAGTGGAATTAACTACCACAAGATACAGTGATAGCTTATTCAGTCATTTGCCAAAGCAAACATAGGGCTAAAACTGGTGGCACATAGACCCCTCTCCCAATGTCTTTGAGTAGCCAGATGAAAATTAGGCCTTTACGGTTTGAACACAAAGATCTGTACCTGCATTCAGTCTTCTCAGATCTCCACCCATGAAATTTATGTAACTGTGTTCAGTTACACATGTTTACAGAACCTTCTAACTCAACTTCCAGGTGCTTGGGAGGATGAGGCATGCAGCTTACATGCATGATGATATTCTTGTACCATCATGGTCGACCAAATGTCTGAATAGGACATTAAAGGCGGTTGGGCAAATTCATCAAAAATGGGGCAATCAGCTACTACACAGGCACATTATTCTGTACTAGAGGCAGTTGCAGAACATGATTAGGAGGAACTGTCACACAGACATTCTGCTTTTGGGCCTCTATGAGGCATCTAGTTAGCTACACATGGACAGAATGTTGGATTTCATAGGCGTTTGGTCTAATCCTGCATGACCGTTCTTATAAGAGGTCCAGATTACCTGGTTATTTAAATAGCCTGATGTCTAAAGGACCACAAAGATGAGACCAGGCTGTTTGGGAACTGAGGACCTTTTCACATGTGGGGGGGGGAATGGGCGAAAACGCCCAAAAATGGAGCTCACCTCCAGCCGGATAAGTCCATCGCCATGTGAAGCAGCGCGAGCTCGCTGCTCCACACTCCTCCGGCGTCGCAGATGGCAGCTTCCAGTTGGTGGAGGCTCTCCACCAACCGGAGAAGCTCGCCAGCTGGAAGCCTGCCCTCGGCAGATCTGCAGGCACGCACTTGCACATGCCTGCAGATCCACTTTAGAGCCGGGTGATGGAGTGGCACGGGGATGCGCGCTCCGTGCTTTTTAAAAACCTCAAAAAAGAAGTTTTTAAAAAACACGCAGCCCGGCTAGTTCCGGCCGCTCCTGAGTGGATTCTGGTGTGGAACTACGAAAAGTAGCCCACGCCAGTCCATTCTACGGTGTAGACGACCTCCGTGAGAGGTCGCTTTACACCGTTCCCCCCCCCCACATGTGAAAAGGGCCTGAGTTTCACAAATGTTCACCAGTTTGGGGTGTTGGTGGTTTGAGCCCTCTGTCCCCACACTAGGGTTCTAAACAAATCAGATCTCATGTGCTTACCCTTAAGTAACTGAAAAAGAAAGGAATAGGACAGTGTTTAACTATACTTAGCAAGTATACTGTAATTACATCCTGAGAAAAAAATTAACCTTCTAGAGAAGAAGCAACTGACAACTGCCTTCCCAGATTCTTCATCAAGTGCTGTAGTTCATGACTGACTAAGATGAGATGAAACGTAAACGGGTTAAGGACTTTGGCTTTGCCAGACCAGTGGGATAGCTTCCAGTGGTTCTGGGTCTTCAAAAAAGAGGGGGGAAAACCACCTATGTCTCAAGTCTGTGCTCATTTGAACTTCTAGGTTCTACTGTACTGTCTGGTACTATATTTCCTTCAATACTGAGTAGCTGCCTTGTGGCTATGTCGTTGGTACCTATGGCTGTAAAACCATTCGAACTCCTACAGGTAAAAGCACCTGTGGACACAGCATGGCTGATTGGTGAATGAAAATAAAAAGGTAACTTATGCAGTTCTATCGGTGCAACAAATACAAGGCAGACCATTCATAATCCTCCAGCACAGAGAGGCTTTGAAGAAGAATAGAAAGATTAAACCTAGGTACACCATCAGTACAGTTCAAGTGACAAGGATGGTGTAAAACTGAGAATATTTGAAAGGGCAGAAATAGCTGCTAACTTAATGGGTTTATCCAGAGGTTACAGCTGGTCTGGATGCAGCATTTGACAAGATTATTGGCATAGCAATGGTGAATTTCTCACCCTCTAGTTATAGCAATCACTCTAGGGGAAGTTATTTAGTGCATTTGGGGATGACTATAGCTGAATGCTAGAATACAAGTTTTGCATGCAGATGGTCACAAGTTCAAACCTCTCATCTTCAGACAAGGCTGGGAGATCCTCCTGTCTGAAGCTCTTCAAATCTAATGCTAGTTTGTATAGAATCTACACTGTAGATGACACTGAGCTGGATGGACTAATGATCTAATCTGATGTAACACAGCCTCCCACATCCTCTAAGCTTACACAAATTAAGGCCCACAAAGCCAAACACAGTTCAACAAATATGATGGCCCACCCGAGTCCAGTTTGCCTAGTTACACTGTCTACTTGAGACTAAAAAAAATGGAGGGGGGGAATGTATGCTGTAGAGAATGTAGTAGGGCATGAGACATGGCTCATGAGATACATTTGATTCTGTTGCTCACATGTGGTATAAGTCTAATTCATTAGCCCTGTTACATGAACAGTTCAAATTCTTACAAGCGAGCACGGGAACAAGCAGCAGTCTGAATCATGTTGTTTTACTGAAATGATAAAGTTGTGCCTTTGAGGAAGCTTGTTACTGAAACATATTAAACAGCATATTATTTTATCAGGAAATTATAAATAGCAATTCTTCTATATCATTTTGAAGATCACCCTCCTTTATTTCATTGTTGTGTTTGGTGGTACCTCCACCCCACCCCACCCTCTGCAAGCCTGCATCCTTTCTGGGAAGTCTGACCTTAGTTCTGCTCAATTCACTTCCACTTTATTTCAACCTACTGGAATCTGCCCCCCCCCCCCCGGTCCCCAAAAAAGAGCCAAATACAGTGAGGGAAATATAAGAAAATCCAAAATCCACAAAGCAGTGATACCTTTCTTGGGCTAATTCCAAAGTATAAAAGCATAAAATACATCATGCAAGCTTTAAAACTTCACTGGTTCTTCATCAGGCAAAGATGTTAAAATTGAACAGAAGGGGAAAAAAACGTGACAGTGTTAGAGTCACAGGTCTACATTCTGCCTCAGATGCTACTCTGTCGTCAGTTAAAATGGAATTGAGAGACTTCAATGCAGGCAGAGACCACTCCCCTTCATGGCCATACGAGGACTATGGACAAGGGGCAAGAAAAGGCAGGTCATAGCATTTCAACTCCATTAGCAACAGAAAAGTAATTTCTCCTGAAATATGGCCCAACCAAATCTCTCCTCTCTTAGGCAGAGAACATAGAATTTCTCAAGAAGTGTCTGTATTGTTACATCACAAAAACATGTAGGTTCTGTATAGGTAAAACTTGCCAATTGTTATCGAATGAAAGAGTTTTACCTTTGTTGGAGGTGGAAAACCTCAGAGAGTTAAGTCCCATTCATTTGTCTCTCTCTTGTTTTAAGGTTTCCCTGTTGTGGCAAAATTGGGTTTCCTCAAATCCAGGAAATATGTTCAAGGAACATGCAGTGAGGAAGTGGCTTCTAATTGGCATACACTCAATTTCTTTTAATTGATTTGTTTTTTAAAAAAATAAATCCCATTTTGTTCTTACAATGTAATTCATTTCATTGCATTTTAATGTTATAACACCATGTGTTTATTTGTATCTTTTGTTTAACTTGTATAGTAATCTTGTGAGCCATCTTGAGTCTCAGTGTAGGGAGGAAGGCAGGATATTAGCCAAATCAAACCATAACAGAAGCTCAGACAACTTGTGCAATTGAACCAACCCACTTTCGGTAGGGAGCACAGCTAACTCATGCTCTGTTGTGCGTATTTATATGTTGGCTCAGTAGCTGGTAAGAGGAAGCTGTAAACCCAACATCATGCCCTTCAAGAGACCTTTCTGGTATTTCTGAATATGAGAGCCTCTTGTTTCTGCTTACTAGCATGAGCTATCAATGAATTGACAAAGAGAAGACAGCTTTCAAAGGAAGGTCATGAGTTTTTTGGCACTGGAGAGACAGGTTATGCCTTTTATTTTTTTCCCCCTAGTACTGCTGCTGTTTAGCTAACAGGGGCAGCTGCATATTAGATGACATCTCTCTTTAAATGGCTAAGTGGTGCTAGTTTAGGATTGTCGGGTTCCCCCCTTCCCTTTTTTATTGGTGAGTCGCCAGTAGGCTCAAGAGAGAAGTGTTATCTCCCTTGGCCCTGAAAATTGATATTGAACATGGAAAGGAGGAGGGAAAAAAATCTCACAAGCTGATAGCAATTAGCTAAAAAGGATTTGCGACTCCATGATTCATCACACCAGGGGAATCAAAGTCATTTACAGGCACTGTTTCCACAGTCCTTACATTCTGCTCCAAAGATATACCTCTCTTTATCTTCACACCACAGTGTGACATTTCCTTTTTCAAGAGCCCCTTTTCTTGGAAACAGAGCAGCAGGCTGCTACAGCACAAGCAGCCTTTGATTATCTCCTGACTGCTTCCATACCACAAAGGCTCTAATAGCAGCCAGCCAGAGTGGGCCAGAGATGAGGAAATTTGACTTGCTGTTTGCGTAGCTGCATGGACAGGTCAAGTCTGGGGCTTGCCAGATGAATGTTCTCTCCCTCTCAGCAAGAAAGGGAGCTGATAGCTCAATGTTTTTACAGATCCTTTTCAAATTCATGCCATGTTTTCTTTAGAGCTGAGCCGAAAGTGTTCACCTGGTTTTGCCTGCTTTCTCTGTGTCAAAAAGTTGTTTTTAGCACTTGCTGCAAATCCTGCTCATTCCTGCTGATCCCTGGAGATGGTGGAGGGGAAGACATTGCTACCTTTGGCCTGAGCATGCTGGTTGGTGGCTTCCATGTCATAGAGTAGTCAATTCACTCTGCGCTTTAGTCCAAACTTTAAAGGAGCTATCCAAGGTACTGAAACCTATTGAAAATTCTGAAATTCTGGCCATTTCCACACTATAATGTTATAGTGCTATTATTCCACTTTCAATATCCTATGGAATCCTGAGGTTTGCAGTTGAGGAGCGGGATTTAGAATTCTCAGTCAGAGAGCTCTTTGGCCTCAGTAAACTACAAACCCCAGAATTCCACAGGATGTTGAAAGTAGAATAATAGCACAATAACAGTGTAGTGTGGAAATGCCCTCAAACTTTAAAAATGGATTCAATGCTTCATTGGCCATTTCTGCACTAGAGTTATTGAAATGTAGGGATTGGATATATGAGATCCTTAGGACCAATAGAAAAGCAGAATGTACCATGATTCCGGGCAGTCAGGAAACAGAGTGCATTAATCTGGTACTCTGAAAGAAACTAGAGTGCCATTTCTTAGGAATTTCCCTGCCTTCCAATCAAGTCAGAATGATCATTTCAGTTATAGTGGATTTGAACACATCTTTTACCTTTTGTTACTGGCCTGCACACCCTCAGATGTGATATGGTTTAATTGGTGAAATATAATTTAATTAGCAAAATACCTTAATTGGCATTGATATAAAATGGAACCTGAGGTGATTGGAAGGTCAAGCGGCATAGAGGAAAACTACTGACTGAATATACGTGCTGCAAAGTAGGTCAGAAGGTCCCCTCTAGGCATAGCCAAGGTCATTGTTAGGTATATTACCAAGCAAATCCAGAGATAATAGGCTTCAGCTGAAGCTGTAACATCTCTGATCCACACAACAACAAAGGGAAATTCCCACCAAAACACTGATTGTTTCAGCCCTTCTTCCTTTCTCGTGGACATCTCCATGTATTGATCCTTCACTCATCCACAATTACAGAGTTATTAGAAAAGCAACAAACTCTTTCTCACCTAATACAATGGGTCTTTCCACACTATACTGTTATAGTGCTATTATTCCACTTTCAACATCCTTCGGAATCCTGAAGTTTGCGGTTTAGGGAGGGGCATTTAGAATTCTCAGCCAGAGAGCTCTTTGGCCTCAGTAAACTCCAAACCCCAGAATTCCACAGGATGTTGAAAGTGGAATAATAGCACTATATCTGTGCAGTGTGGAAATGGCCATTGACACAAGAGTCACTGAGTCTGAAGTAAACACTGGACAACTGGACAAACTATCAAGAAGTTGAGTAGCCAGGGATCTGGTCCAGCCATGGCCTAAATAACATCTTTAAAATACACACACAAACATCTCGCCCTCATCTGCACTGTTTACCTTGAGGAATGGCAATGATTGCATAGGATGGTATAAATAAATAGTGGAGTTAGTCCAGAATTCTTCTCATCATGGTTTCGCAAACATTCAAAACACACATTTTTCACTTTTTAAAAAAATATCTTTGAATTGAAAAAAATGTTTTGAATTCCATGCCTACTTGAGGCTGAGTCAAGCTGGCTCTCCTCTAGGGAGTTGTAGGCAAATATCAAGTGACTCCTAATGTAGCCGGCAAGCACTTACAAGGTGTATATTTTCAACTGTGTATCTCCTTTGTTCATATTAATAAAACTGTGAGCCTATCCAGCCCAAAGTCATATGTCTTACCTCTTTATTCCAGATGTGGGCACAACATTGTTTCCAACACACTTCTTGGTTCTATTGTTGCATTGTTCAGTGCTGTGTGTCAAGAGAATGAATGGTATGATGGAGTCATCCCAGTGAGGGCAGTGAATCCATTTTTGATTTTGCTATCTCCTCTCTGATAGATCTTCCAAGTTGTCTGATAATTCAACCAATGCTAACCCTCTGAATGGATCAGGTCCAGCACTGTGAAAGGTCTAGTAGAAATGAGAGCACTGAAGGAGAAACAACAATGAACTTAAGAGTCCATTTTCCATCTCCATGACAGCAAATCCACACCCATGGCACCAATAAGCAGGAGCAGCAGCATCCTCAGGAACAAAAACATTGCATAAAACATTGAAACGACACAATGCAAGGTTTATGGGGGCTGTAGGCCCAATCATCTGGAGGGCCAAAGGTTCCTTCCCCTTGGCCTAGCTTCTCAGGGTAACACCCACAGGAAAGAAAAAAAGGTCAATGAAATAAAAAAAAAGCCTTTTCATTTTGAGATATTGTGGGGACAACTCCCCCTACCACATCTCTACGTTTTAGTGTGCTTTGTGGCAGTTTGAGTAGTTTTCAAATGATTATTTATCTAAAATAAACAGGGGATATCCAAGGGCTTCCCAAGGAACTTGGAGGCCTCAGAAATGGTTCAGAAGTTATATGTGTTTCTTGGAGCTCTGCTTGTCTGTTCCCTGATTTAAAAAGAAAATGGCTTTTCCCTGATGCTGAAAATCTTTAAGGGAGATGGCAAGGAAATGTTTTGGCAGAGGGCTTCTAAAAGTTGAGGCCCACTGAGAAGTAACAACCCCCTAAATCTCAGTGTGCACGTATTCTTAGAGCAGGACCACTGAGGATGAGCTCAGATACTGGTTGTCTTCTTTCTGAAAGGGATGCTCTTGTCTACGTACTTCTTAATGCAAGGTATTTTGGACTGGGTTTTCCCAGCCAAAAAGTTAGAAGTCCCCCAGATAATAAAAACTTTACTCATATTTCCGTCAGTCTCATCAAACGGCATCAACCTGGCCAAACTCTTCAGGATATTTTGAAAAAGTTGACAAATTTGTGGAGGTATGGGATGTTATCATGTCAGTTATACCATTTGGTTCATGAAGATAAACAAGTTATATCCATTTTCATCTCTCCCTGATTATGCTAAACCCATATTCACTGAATACATATAAAGCTTGAAATATTTTATGAAATTTATTATGAATCAAAGGCAGCGACTACTGAGCAAATAAATGACTGTCTATTTTGGTTTGTTCAGCCTTTTACAGACAGCCATTGTACTATGCTTAGCACTAGTAATTTGTGTATCTGGCCTAATTTTCAAATTCCATTCCAACAATAATAAAAAGGATTTTAGTATTGCCAGCGCAGCTGAATTTCTTCTGTGTTTTGGTTGTTTGAAAAGTAGCATTACTATGTTACAAGGCAAATATGACTACTAATTTCAGTTCTTTGTTGTGAATGAAAACAAGTCTGTTTCTGCCCTGAAATGCATTCATTATTCCAAGTGTTTTTGTTGGGAGATCTATGGCATAAAAGTTTTTCAGTAAATGCAGATGGAATGTACAATATTCATCTGTGAAGACACTTAAACACAGAAAGGGACAGTCCATCCAAAGCTGCAACCTCCTGTAAGACCAGATCTGAAGGATTCAGGGTTTTCACTTTCCTTTCACGTTCTCCAAGGGATAGGGTTAAATCTCAGTGTAAGGAGCCAGGGGACAAGCTATTTCCAACAAGCACAATCACTAGCCTTCCTTTTTGTAAATTTTAAATCCCCTCACTTCTTTCATAGTGCTATTAGGTAATTTTGGATTCTGAACTTTATAGATGGATCCTAGTGGGAAAAATCTAGTGGGGAGAAAAAATACAAGAAGTGTTGTTCTGTGACAACTTGTGCAAGCACCACTAGCAACCAACACACGCAACACCTAGCCTCACGAATATGGACTAATTTATGCAGGGATTTGAGGAACATTTCATGCATAGTATTTAAAAATGAAATAGAAATATCGAAACTGACAAAAGCCCAAGAATGCAATAGAGTTAAGCAAAGTTACTATAAGCAGTAGGAACTTTGTGTTGGCCACCTTTTCCTTAGATGGTGCTTCACTTGCTTCAAAATGTGGTAGTCCTGATGTGCTTGGGTGCTTCCTTCTCCTTTTGTCTTGTTCTAATGGTACCAACACCTTTTGCATGTGTGTTTTCTTTCTTTCTTTCTTTCTTTCTTTCTTTCTTTCTTTCTTTCTTTCTTTCTTTCTTTCTTTCTTTCCTATTTGTAATGTCTAAATACTCTGTTGCTCCAACAAAAGAGATCCAATTAAATGGAGGAAGGCCAACAATTAAATGAAACAAACAAAATTGAATCAATATAGTGAATAAGAGCATCAAAAGTTTAAAGCACAATTTAAAAACATTCCAGTGAGAGAAAATACAGCCCCTTACTTGTTCAAACTCCCTTCCACATCAAGCAAAATAAATTGTTCAAGACCCACCCAAAAAGATATGTTTTTGCCTGTTGGGGGAAAACAACAGGGAGAGAATCAGCTGGCATCTCACAGTAAATGAATTCAAGAGGCTGGAGGAGCCACTGCAAAACCTCTGTCCTGTGTCCTCACTTGATAGGCTTTAAAAGGTAGTAGTCCCCCAGAAAGCCCGGACCCAAGTCATACAAGGCTTTAGAGATCATAATCAGCACTGTGAATTCTGCCTGGAAATGACTGGTAGCCACTGAAATTACCGTAACATGGGAGTTGTGTGCTACTTGTAACTGGCTTGCATCAAGAGTCTAGCTACCAGGTTTTGGATCAGATGAAGTTTCCCAACACTTTTCAAAGTCTTCACTTTACTTTCTCTTTCTGGGAGGAAGAATAATGCATGGACAGCCACAGGAAAGGTATGGTATACTTTGAAAACACTTATGAAAGAGGCAATAAACAGCTGGGAGGAAATATCTTTTTCTTTAAAAAGTCAAAATTTCATCTAGTGCTGCTTCCTGATCATACAGAAACCAGTCCCATGCAACCTGGCTATACCATCTGAGTCTTTAGAAGTTCTGCTCCTACACGTGGGCACTGAGATTCTTGAGAAATAAGCAGACAGACAGATGTAGCATAATAACAAACAACCATCCTTCTTTATCCCTTGAGAATGCATTGTACTTTAGAAAGATACAGATTAGGTCCAGATCTAAGACACAGAATTCATCAGTAAGAGTTCATTTTAGAATGGCCAAAGAATTTACACACAAGAAATACCAACTGACACACTTAAGGATCAGGATTCTTTGCAGAAATGAATGGGAAAGATTACCTTGGAACCTCAAGCTTACTCTAATAAAATCTATGGGGAAGAATGAAATGAAGTCCCTGAATATGAACTGAATTTCTCCAGTAACAGAAAGTTTCAGAGAATTCGTCTCAGATTGCAGAATTCGCTGGGTTCCTTGACTTCCCACACAAATCCCCTGACCATTTCTTGTTGCCAACTGTAGGACCCAGTTGTCATTGCATCCCCAGAGGATCAAGCTGAATCTGAGGCCCAGGTTGGCTTTCTATATCCTTTAGACAACTTGTAATGCAATAACGCAGATTGGCTTCCGACACAGCTAATGCTGCCCTGCTGTTCGCATTAAGATTTATTACTGCTTTGTAATTTCCCTGATGTACAATAACAGCAGGCCAAAACCAACACACGTGTTAGCAGGCTTACTAAATGTTTGGAGAAAGCCTTTCGGAACAGCAAGACACTGGACATTTGCCATGTCAGGAGGCAATCTGGGTTTCTTTAATTCAGGACACTGAAAGGATACACAAACACCCCACTTGGCTCACCTCCAACTTGACCTTCTACAAACTACGAGCCTTCTACAAACCAGCCCAAAACTAGCCTGACAGTACTACATTTTTGGAACACAAAACACCATAAAGAATTTGTTTAAATCACAACTGACACATCAGCATAGTATTTTCAACTTTCTTCTGCATTCATATTTTTTTAAAAAACTCTCCTTTCCATCCAAACTGTGAAGAAATCTGCACATTTTTGGTAAATCCTTCAAAAACAAGCTGAAATAAAGTTGTCATACATCAACCTAGGACAGATTTAGTGAGTAGATTTTCATTGAGAAGAGAATGATACTGTACCTTCCTGCCACGTTTACAAAAATGTACCAAGCCATCCCTTCCTCCAACCTGGCATAGATGAAAGCAGAAACATGCTTTGTTTATTTTATGTTAGTGCTGTGCAACTGTTTTGGCTGAAACAAAAATGAATTGAGCCAATTCAGACCTATTTAGATTGGGTCCAAATCAGATAGAATGAATCTGAATTGGGTCCAAAACCCTTCAGGCTGATTAGGTGATGGACAGTAAGAGAAAGCAAGACAGAGTGTCTCCATTTCATTGCAAAACAGCACTTTATAAGGAATATATGGTGGTGGGAGGATGGAACTGGCATTTGCTCATAGACAGCTCTAGGTTTCAATATGAGGCAACGGTCTCACAAGAGGTGGAAGATGTTCCCACATTAGGAACATAGTCATTAAGCTATGGCTTTAAAGAAGTGTGTATATCCCACAGTTAAAGAAGCTCGAAACCATTTCAACTGCCATGGCTCCAAGTACAGAATTTTAGGAACTATAGTTTGGTCAAGGACTCACAAACGGAGATAGAAATATTTAAATAAAATGCATAAGCAAATTAATTCTGGGTTTGCTGAAGAAACTTGGGGGGGGGGCGTGGGAAACATACCAATAACTTTTGTTTTCAGGCTTCCTAAATCAAATGTGAAATACACAAGAGAACTGAGTTAGTTATGACTACTACTTCCTCTCCTTCTCCTTCTCCTTCTTCTTGCTGAGTGCCTTTATGTTGTATCTGACTTATGGTGGCCCTAAGACAGACTTATCACAGGATTTTCTTGTCAAGATTTGTTTTAACTTCATCTGAGGCTGAGAGACTGCGACTTGCCCAAGGTCACTCAGTGGGGTTCCATGGCCAAATGGGAATTCAAACCATGGTTTAGTTATGAGTAATCCAAAGGAATCAACTAGCATCCTGTATCTTCTGATGTTTCATGGTAGTGGTCTGAGTGCTGGACTAGGACATTGGGAGAGCAGGGTTAAATACCTTCTCAGTCACAGAAACCCACTGGGTGACCTCGGACAAATCACATTCTCACAGCCTTAGAGGAAAGGAAGGCCAACCTCTTCTGAAGAAATCTTGCCAAACTCCTATGATAGGGTCACCATGTTGAAGTCGACTTAAAAGAATGTCACAAAAATTACAAATGCCTGGATTGGCTTATCAAAAGATGTCACTCCAGAGCCATGCTATGTATGTGGAGTGACATCTACTTTGTCTCTCCATGGGACAATATAAGGAAATTTATATTAAATCCACAAAATTTCTGTTGTGCAGTGTTGATTATTTATTATGCTGAATGAAATGTAATTAGTATGAAGCAAAATAATAATTTAAAGAAAAAGAACGGACAGAAGAAGCGCTGAGTGTCCTTTTTGGACAGCTAGTAGCAATTCAGGGCCAGCCCCTGATATTTTGTCACATAAGGCAGAATGCTTTTCACTTAGCCAACATAAGATGCACTGTTCTCAAAACCAGCCAAGTTGTTTTGGCACAAGAAGAAGAAATTCCCAGATGTACTTCTGCCCATCCCTGACAAGAAAAAAAAATGCAAGTGATAAATTAAATAGCTAACAATTTATTCTCCTTCCATGACATTCAAAATCTGCTGCCTGAGGCAGCCACCTCACTCTGTCTAGTGGTAGGGCCAGCCCTGTATCAATGTTGACATAGGTTTTGATTCTTTCTGTTGATTTGACTTCCTAAACATACAGACAAAATGCCACATGGGTTAGCAATTCTGTGATGACAGCAATGGCTTTGTTTGGCAGAAAGCTAATCTCCTTGGTCTGCTTATTTTGAGTTTTTGCCATGCACTTCTGCATTATGTAGTCACTGTTAAGTAGGTAGTAATTTAGAGTAATCACAGTATTTAGTACAATTGAGTGATTTTTACAGGAATATGATATTATCTTTAATAAAGTTTCATGGATAGTCTCGTTAGAAAAATAGTGATTCATGCAAATCACCCACAGAACACTCAAAAATTGTTTAGACTTTTTTAAAATAAATACTTAGAAATAGATTTTGAATAGAAAATATATATGTATATTAGAGTTGAATTGAAGTTTAGAGATTTCAATTTTTGATCTTTAATGTTTGCTTGATATTTTGCAGTGTGGTTTAGTCTACGAGACAACATATTATTTGGCTGAATTACTGCCCAAAGTGCCTAAATTTCCTGCGTCATACCAAAATACCTCGGCTTTTTATCTTTCTGTGGCTTACAGCTTCCCCACCCAACTGTCCTGGATCATCATTCAGGAAATATATTTATTCATTTAAAAAAACAAAACAAAAATCCAAATAATGTAGTAGGTTGGACCAACATAGAATTGAAAGGAATAGCCAGGCCCTCTCATTTCTGTTTGGTTTGTCATTTTCACAAGAACTTTCCACATTGTCTTCATAAATTTGACAACTTGATATTCAAGATATTGAAGTGTATGAGGAAGCAGAACAGATTCACCATCCAGGCTCTGAACAGTTAAGTTAGAAATATTTGGCTGATGCTGAATTGAAAGGTTGCTACTTCTTTCCTTAGTTGTAGCATCTACATGGCAGGCTGGTACGTGTGGTCTTCTCTATGTTAAGGAAGAATATAATGTGAAAGCGCAGATGGTACAGAATTCACAAGACTGCTCATGAATGTTTGCAAATTTTCTCATAAATTCAATATCAAGAACTCGAGGGTTTTAAAATGGATGTAGGAGAAAGCAACACTTACAGATTTGTCTATCTGTAGTTTCTGGGTTCCTCCTTTCATTATTATTAGGGATGGGACGAATCCAGAATTTTCCGAATCCCTGGAAGCTTCTGGGAATCCACGAATCTCATGAATCTCGAATTGTTTGAATCCTTTTTTTAAAAAAGGGTTTAAAAAGCAAGGGAAAGAAGGATAACCTTGGGCAAGACACACTGTCTCAGCCTTAACAAAAGCCTAGGCAAAGGCAAACCTCCCTCTCAAGAAATCTGGCCAGGACAATTTTGCCTCAGGATCTCCCCAGATTGAAAATGACATGAAGGCCTTTTCTACACAGGCAGGAAAATGTGGAGTAATCCCACATTTTCCTGCCTGTGTAAACAAGGCCACATACTACAGTACAGAGATAATCCAGGTCAAAATTAGATTTTCTTTGCATAGCTTCTTATTGGCATCCTGGGGTTTGTAGTTTGATGATGCTCCAGCACACTTTGGCAGACAAGGCTGTGACACCTTGTAAAATTAGAAACCCCAGAACTGTGTCTGAAAGAGCTTTGCAAGGGAGCTATGCAAAGGAATCTTTCATCTGTCCTTGAAATCTCAAGCCTGTAGCTTCCAGTCAAGTGCTGAACTTAAATATTAAATGTTCAATTTAAATATCTTAGAATACAATCCCAGATGTAGTTCCTGAAATTGTTAGCAAAGGCCATTATTACTCCAAGGAAAAAACTCACCTACTTGTCATCTCCTCTTGTGTGTCTGGTCTCCCAGGTTTTCAGGCATCCCAGTCTTCTGGGTTTTCAGGCCTCCCGGTCTCCAACAAACTATTTGGTTGGTGAATTTGAAATATTCGGTTTGCCTATTTTGGCACAGGGATTCAGACTTGCGAATCTCAAATCCTTGCCCTTGATTCGAGGATATGAGGAGTCACAGATTCTGTTGGCCCATCCCTAATTATGATGATAGCTGTTTCCCCTTGGAAAATTGTCATACCACTGATGCTATGACTCAGTATTTTAGAACCTGGGAGATAGGACCACATGTTGATCTTCATGCTTAATCATCACTTTCCTCCCTTCCTGAGTAATGATAAGAGTGGATGAGACACTCATGTTTGATCTTGCTAGGTGATCCCTATATGCAGCTAATCATTGTAGCAGCAAAACAGCTCTAACATTGTTTAGGTCATGGAAGGAGAACGCCTATCGCTGCATAGATAGTGTTCAAGAACTGATGAAGATGGACAACTTGGAGTCATGAGATGAGCTGGTCTATTTTCACATTCCTAGTAGAGTCCATATATCAGATCTGTCAAAGAAAAGAAGAAGAAGAAGGGTTCTGAGATGGACTGTGGGCTTGCACAGGCTTATGATGCGACAACAGTGGGCCCTTGGTATCCGCTAGGGTTTGGTTCCAGGACCCCCTGTGGATACCAAAATTTGTGGATGCTTAAGTCCTATTATATACAAAGGTGCAGTAAAATGGGATACCTTATATAAAATTGCAAAACCAAAGTTTGCTTTTTGGGGCTTTTTAAAAAAATATTTTCAGGCTGTGGTTGGTTGAATCCATGGATACAGAATCGACAGATATGGACGGTTGATGGCATTCCTCTTGTGTTGCTGAGTATACATTATTTGTTAGGAAGGACAACTCTATGGCCATTTCCACACCAGGCTTCTGTAACGGTGCAGAGCGACCTCTCACGGAGGTCTTCTACACTGTAGAGTGGACTGGCATAGACTACTTTTTGTAGTTCCACAGCAGAATCCACTCAGGAGCGGCCGGAACTAGCCGTGCTGCGTGTTTTTTAAAAACCTTTTTTTGAGGTTTTTAAAAAGCACGGAGCGCGCAGCCCCGCGCTGCTCCGTTGCCGGGTTCCAATGCGGATTTGCAGGCGCTCGCAAGTGCATGCCTGCAGATCTACCAGGGGCGGGCTTCCAGCTGGCAAGCTTCTTCGGTTGGTGGAGAGCCTCCACCAACCGGAAGCCACCATTTGGGATGCCGGAGGACTGTGGAGCAGCGAGCTTGCGCTGCTCCGTGTCGCGCCGGACTTACCCGGCTGCCGGTAAGCTCCGTTTTTGGGTGTTTTCGCCCATTCCCCCCCCCCACATGTGGAAAGGGCCTATGTCTCTCAAACATATGCACATATGCAGACACTTCAGCTTATTAGACCTGGGGGAAGGGGCAATCATGGCCCAGTGCTCTGCCCCTAGCATGGGGTTGGACAGTTTGGAGGCCAATTTTTACCCCTGTACCACAGGCAGCACCTGCACATCCATAGTCAGAAGGAGTCAATATCAAATACAAGTCTGATTTGTAGCAAAAGATAGGAAGCTTATTAATCACTGGTCCTCTCTCACTTTAGATAGTAGAGATTCAAGGAATCTAGGTGGTCTTCCCAGACTCTAAGAAATGCTTCTTGAAATGGTTGTGCTTTTATACTGCTTTCTTTTTCATCAGATACTTTTGTCTCTTTTTCACTTAATTAGTGTCACCTTTTCTGTTATAAAAGAATCTCCAAGAAAGTCCCACTGCCTATAGCCTTTGCCATCACTTGCTTTTATAAAACAAGCTTTAAGTATCCGGCAGTTCCCATTCTAAAGGAATTTTTTTGAGTAAACAGATTCTCTGTTCAGTCATTTTGGTGTTTAAATTTTTCATGATACCACAGCAAATAATGTCTGAGAAGCCTTGCCTTGTGCATGTTTACTGGAATGTTTACATGGTAAATATTGCAAGACTGACAAGCTCCTCCTCACTTATGTGAGAGTTTGATTCCATTCAAATGACAGTGACAGTGGTAGCCAACTCTAGTCCTGGGAATTTTGAAGACATTTGGCCCAGAAGGGAGAGAGGCAAGCCAACCTCTCTAAATTCACAGCCCTAAAAACAGCCAGGAATTATAACAGGTAGCTCTAACTACTCCCTCCAAAGTAACATTTTAAGAAGAAGTTCTAAATTGGTTCATTATTGTATCCTCACAATTCATTTCTGGAGTGTGTATTCCTCTTTTCCTTGCTGGTAGAAGGCCTCACATTAATCAGCCAAACAACTAACACTGTATACCCTCTTCATGAGGCCTTGCCACTCAGTTGGCTGCAGCTGCTCCACAAACTCAGCCATGCATATGGGTGCTAATTGAATCCCAATACAAAAGAGAACTTGCATGTGATAGCACAATCATAGAAAGAGATCTTTCTGTGCTGTCGCTTACAGCATACCCATAATGGTACGCTTCTGATGACCTGTAAAGGGAGAGAGGGAGAGAGAAGAAGAAGGACTGAATGAAAAGTTGCGACAAACTGTATGTGTACCAGGACCGAAATGGATTTTTAAGAATTTTCCAAGTTGTACCAGAACTCAGGGAAGGAACAGAATGCAAGCAGAGCGGACTCATGGAACAAAAGGGAGGAAAGGACTTTATTTATGTCACTGGTCGTGTTCGTTTGTATTTTTGGCTGCCAGGTGTTATGCATAATTAGTTAATCACAAGTTTTAGCTGGAGCACAGCCATATTGTAATCAATGAATTCACACCAAGGATGAGAATCATACGACCTATGCAACTTATGTAGCCCTCAGGGCTGAGAGTTTTTTCTTCCTGTTTTTTGCCTCTGGGCTCTTCCTGCCCCCTCCCCCCATCCCAAAATTAAAATGTATACTCTCCATGCATGTTCCTTAAAAATAAGGTACAACACCCCAGGTGTCTTGTTTAGACACCCCACACACAAAGGGGTGTGTGTGAAAACTCTAGTCACTTCTGGTTTTATTAAGCTGGAACGTGTCCAGAGACCAAAATGGTGAAGTATATGGAAGCCATGCCCTATGAGGAGCAACTTAGGGAGCTGTGTATGTTCAGTCTGCAGAAGAGGAAGTTAGGAGGGGACATGATAGCCATGTTTAAATATTTGAAGGGATGTCATGTCGAAAAGGGAACGGGCTTGTTTTCCACTGCTCCAAACACTAGGACAAGGAGCAATGGATTCAAACTACAGGAAAAGAGATTCCACCTGAACTTCAGGAAGAACTTCCTGGTGGTCAGAGCTGTCAGGCAGTGGAATATGCTGCCTCAGAGTGTGGTGGAGTCCTCTTCTTTGGAGGTTTTTAAACAGAGAATGGATGAGCATCTGTTGGGAGTGCTTTGATGTGTGTTCCTGCTTAGCAGGGAGTTGGACTGGATGGCCCCTGTGATCCCTTCCAATTCTATCATTATATGATTCCACCCTGTCTTTTCTTTCTTCGAGGCTACTGCAACTTGCAGTGGTCACCTTTGTGAAAAATTTGCCCCCAGAGACTGCCAGAGCTGGCCCAGCTCCAATTTACAAACTCGTCAGAAATTTTTATGCAAATCTGTTTGCTTCCAACAACCATTCCATGGAGCAATAGTAATATGGAGTTTTATTTTTCTATTTCAGTTTTGTTTCCTTTGGAATCAGTTATTCCAGATTCTCTGCAACATTGCTGCTATTAATGATGCACATTAATAAAAGTTCTGCACTCATTCTTAGACAATATCTCAAAATGCACCAAATTATTTGCAGATTTTTTACAAATGAATATCGCTTTTCACTAAAAATACCGCTTGCCACTAAAAGCTTAGTTTTTGGAAGATGAGTTTGAGGCAATTATTGCACTCACTCTCTCACACATACACACTTTCTAGACTTACTACTAAGTCCTGGGTCATAGTTCATTAAAACTCAATGGCAAAAATGAAATCTCTTTAAGTCGCATTGATTTGAAAAGAGAGTTCAGTGTGAGTGTAAATCTCTTCTCTTGAAATCAATGAGGCTTAAAGACTCTTATAATTTCATGTATTTGATAAGTCTGATTCCTACTGACATATTTCAAGGGATCAGGCTCAGTAACAGCAGAAAGGGCACAATCCACCAGAAAGTTTGGTGCATTCTTAAGAGAACCATTAGCATGGCACTTTAATGTTGCCTGTATTAATTTTGGTTGGCATGTGGTGAAAAAAATCCCAGTTTTTAATTGTTTTAGTACAAAATGTATAGACTTTTAGCCCAATCACATGAAGACAGAGGTCATCTCAAGCCTGTCTCAAGTTAAAATGGAATTTATAGGATAGGCTCCACACACATCAATATTGCTGCTTTACCACCTAAAAAACAGAACTGTTTGGCTTTCAGGCCTTTGAATGCCTTACCTATGTTAAACTATTTTTTTCCTCCTTTTATTTTTTTTCCCTTTGATTTTATTCTCTGAAGTGAGGGATAGCATATAACAGCCAACATTTCCCATATTCAGGCTCTTCAACAGCCAATACAAGTAGCCGGTCAAGAGCTGAGAGACTGGCATATTCAGTTATGGAGAAAACTCTGGATATAGATTATGGAAATCATTTTGCTTTGATAGGTTGCCAGATATTATTAATCAATAAGTATGAGGAAGTGCATTTTATAGGGTTATTGGAACGTAAGGATTAGGGAAATGAGATCCTTAGGACCAATAGAAAAGCAGAATGTACCATGATTCCAGGCAGTCAGGAAACAGAGTACATTAAGCTAGTACTCTGAAAGAAACAAGAGTGCTATTTCCTAGGAACTGCCTGCTTTCCAATCAAGCCAGACTGATCATTTCAAGTATAGTGGATTTGAACACACCTTTTGCCTTTTGTTACCGGTCTGCACACCCAGATCTGATATGGTATAATTGATGAAATATAATTTAATTAGCAAAATACATTAATTGGCATTGATATAAAATGGAACCTGAGGTGATTGGAAGGTCAAGCAGGTTAGAGGAAAACTACTGACTTAACAGGTGTGCTGCAAAGTAGGTCAGATGATCCCCTCTAGGTGTAGACAAGGTCATTGTCAGGCAGATTACCAAGCAACTGCAGAGATAATAGGCTTCAGCTGAAGCTGTAACATCTCTGTTCCATGCAATAGCAAAGGGAAGTTCCCACTAAAACACTGTTTAAGCTTTTCTTCCTTTCTCATGGACATCTCCCCTGTATTGTTCCTTCACCCATCCACAATTACAAAGCTATTATAACAGCCATAAACTCTTTCTCATCTAATGCTATTATTTAGTGATGGGACAAATCCAGAATTTTCCAGATCTGAATTTCTGGAAGGTTCTGGAAATCCACGAATTTCACGAATCTTGAATCTTTCGAATCCTTTTTTAAAAAAGGGTTTAAAAAGCAAGGGAAAGAAGGATAATCTTGGGCAAGACACACTCTCTCAGCCTTAGCAAAAGCCTAGGCAAAGGTAAACTTCCCTCTGAAGAAATCTGGCCAGGACAATTGTCATAGTTTTGCCTCAGGATCTCCCCAGATTGAAAATGACATGAAGGCCCTTTCTACACAGGCAAGAAAATGTGGATTAATTCCACATTTTCCTGCCTGTGTAAACAGGGCCACACATTACAGTACAGAGATAATCCAGGTCAAAACTAGCTTTTCTTTACATAGCTCCTTCTGGCATCCTAGGGTTTGTAGTTTGATGATGTGCCAGCACACTTTGGCAGAGAAGGCTGTGACACCTTGTAAAACTACAAACCCCAGAATTGCGTCTGAAAGAGCTTTGCAAGGGAGCGATGCAAAGAAATGTTCAGCTGTCCTTGAAATCTCAAGAAGACTGTACCTTCCAGTCAAGTCTCAAGTCCTGCAACAAGGAAGGCACTTAAAACACATACACAAACAAACAAACAAACAGCCTCTAGTCCAATCTCAATTCTGCACCCTGCAGTCTCAAGAGCCAAGTCTCAAGTCCTACAACAAAGAAAGCACTTGAAAACACACACACCACATACACACTAACAAGCCTCTAGTCCAGTTAATTCTCTACCCTCAAGTCCTGCAAGGGACACTCAAGTCAAATTTCTAGGCCTGTCTCAACAATTCCCAATCCCTACCCTCCACGCTCAAATCAAAAAATAATACAGATTAATGCATGCTCAATAAATGATTCTGGAGGCAGCTACAGTTCACCTTGTTTGTTGTAGGCAACACACACTCCTCCTATAGAATCAGCTACAGTAGAATCCCATTCTTTCCCAGCTAAGGTTTTTTGGCAATCATTGTTTACCACAGACATGCTGCTGCAACACAAGACCAAAAGTCTGTGTTTCCTCAGCTCTCCTTTGCAACCCTTCCAATGGCAATGCTGCTTATAAACTTGCAGCTAGACAGAGGAAAAAGAGGACGAGGGGTTGAGAAGCATAAAAAGACTTTCTAAAAGGGAGCTTCAAAATGGGTTAACTGCAGTATTCATGTATTCAAGACACAGAAACTAAGAAAGGAAGTGGCATCATGACAATCTTAGTCTCAGAACTGACCAAAGAAAGCTGGTGAAGGGGAAAGTATGGCTGGCATGGCTTGCATGGAACCACTGTACCCCTTTTTGAAGTCTTTGGAACCCCTGGGACATTCCCACAAGCTCCTAGGCCCTCACACAAACTCAGTTTTGCTCCTCTGTCCCTTACTTCCCAATCCTTATCCCAAAATTACCTTGCATTGCAACGCAACAGCAGAAAGACGCAGCACTAGGGGCACAGGCAACAGGAGGGAGAAATGGCAGCTTCCAGGACATGTGAGGCTTTATGCTGGTCTGCCAGCCAATCACCCATGTGCATGTTGGGTGAGGAAACATGTGAGAAGTGGGATCCCGTCCTGGTCCCAAGTTTTCAAGTGTCCCAATCTCCCAGGTTTTCAGGCGTCCCAGTCTCCCAGGTTTTCAGGCATCTCAGTCTCCCAGGTTTTCAGGCATCCCAGTCTCCAACAAACTGTTTGAGTGGTGGATTTGAAAGATTCCGTTTGCCTATTTTGGCACAGGGATTCAGATTCCCAAATCTTGAATCCCTGCCAAAGATTTGAGGATTTGAGGATTCGGTTGGCCCATCCCTACTATTATTCCACTTTCAACATCCTATGGAATCCTGAGGTTTGCAATTTAGGGAGGGGCATTTAGAATTCTCTGCCAGAGAGCTCTTTGGCCTTAGTAAACTACAATCCCCAGAATTTTACAGGATGTTGAAAATGGAACAATAGCACTATAACAGTGTAGTGCAGAAATGACCTAAGACCATTAACTCCATCTGGATCCCACTGTCCATGTGGCAACCACTGTTGTCTGCTTGGCCAGAGAGCCATTCACACCCATGCTCTCTAGGTAGATTTTGGGTATAAATACCTTCTATTTTGACCTGTTTGATGCAGTATCTCACTTGCTGAATGCTGTGCTATTGCTCTGATTCCCGAATGAGTAAAGTCCTTAGGCGCAAGTCTAAGGCCCTTTTCGCACGGCTTTTTGGAAGCGAGAGGGCCCCTTGAGTGTTGCGTAAATGTGAGGAGCGATCTGCATGACGGACTCACATTTACGAGACACTCAAGGGCAGGACACAGAGCGGGCACGCATCTTTTCATTTTCGGCTTCAAGCTGAAAATGGTGCACTGTCATGCAATGCTCCTGGGCCTCGCTCGCACTCACCTGCCGTGCGAAGCCTCCTGAGCCACGCCGGTCGCGCTTCCTGCCCCAGCGCAGCCTCTAACTCCCAGGCTGCACTGCAGAAGGAAGGAGTGGGGCACAGGCGGGGCTCTTGCATGACCAGGAAGGAGCTGCAGAGCCGAAGCAGGAGGCTTGTGAGAACATTCCTGCTAAGCCTTCTCGTGCAAAAACCCCAACCCAGCAGCACAAAAAGGTAACGTGTGAAAAGGGTTTAAGCCAAATGGCTGCTTATTTTGCTGCTCTCTGCATCAGTAATTATCACCCATTCCCTAAGAACTCCTCTATCCACAACTTTCCTCCTTTATCCTTTGATTAGCTCTTGTGCGAGTGTGTGAGTTTTGGATCTTTGTGTGTGTATGATTTAACTCTTCAATAAAACACATTATAGCTTATTTTGGAATCTCTGGCTGGTTCTTTCCTGCTAGGACTCTGTAAACATTGGTGGAAAATCTCTCAGGCCTCCTAATTTGAGCTAATTAATTCCCATTGTCATGTGGAGGCACTGGCATCATGGGTGGACCTCTGAGTCACCCACATTTTGGGGTAACATAACCTTCTGAGCCCTTTGTTCAGCATAGTGGATGTGTGTTCAAATTCAAAACATTTCTGTAATATTTTCAAGACAAACCTTGTCTCTCCTCATTTTTTTAATTTAAAAATAACCCATGAAGGGGTAAAAAGCAAAACTGAGTCCATACTGAGAGATGGTACAAAGGGAATTTAAAGTATAACAAAGAAATCAAGAAAATTTCCAAAAATTTTTTGGGCAAGAGTGGAAGTTCCACAGCTTAGGTCCCCACTGATTAGGTCCAGACAATCTGAAAGACTGTATTGGCCTAAATGAACCTATCTGGCTCTTACAGTCTCAGTCCAACGATTGGTTATCAATACAGCTGCTCAGATCTTGCAAATTCTCAGCCATAGTTTCCTTGATTGATTGATTCAATCTACCTGTACTGTAATCTTCCTTTTTTCCTACTTCCTTCCACTTTATAGGGCTTTACCATCTTTTCCAGTGATTTATATTGTCTCAAGAAATGTCCAAAGTAAGATAGAGTCAGTTTAGTATTTCTGGCTTCTAGTGAGAGTTCAGTCTTGAAATCCTCTCAGATCTGTCTGTCTGTTTGTTTGTTTTGGGTAATATCTGTAGAATTCTTATCCAGCACTTAATTGCAAATAAGTTGATTTTCTTCCTGTCAGCTTTCGTCACCGTCCAGCTTTCATAACCATACATAGATCTCATAAATACTATGACATGGATAATTCCTACTTTGGTATTTAACAGTACATCTTTACACTTGGTGAATTTATTTAAATTCCTTCATAGCTGCCTTTACAAGACTTAGTCTTCACTTCTGATTTTTTTACTACAGTTTCCATTTCGATTAACAAGTGAACCCACAATATAGAAAACGTTTAACTATTTAACTATCTTGAGGGCTAGCCTATTGCTAGATAACATTAAGAATGTTAACTGGACTCCATAATAAATAAATAAGTGAATATAATATATTGCACAGGGTATTATCTGAAGTCACATGAATAACCAACTTGTTGAAGTTAAGCAAGTGTGGGCCTAGCTAGTAACTAGTGAAACAGATGTGGTTCCTCACCCAGGCTTTAGACTATGAGATTGGGGGTTCTTTGTCATTTGTCAGATAACCTATATTTGTTTGGAGGTCCCTTTTGTCACCTTTTGACTCCCAACCTACTGCCCAAACAGGCTTTAGCATCTACATTTCTTTTCTATACTCTTAAATATTAGATTTTCAAGATATTTAGGAGCAGGCAGCTTAGTAATCATTTAGGCTATTTTATTAAAATGGATATAGTAGTAAACACACACACATACATGTGTGCACACACACACTACTTCCCTTGGGGAGGAACATAGATTTTCCATTGTCTTGGCACATAACTTAAATATTGAATTTACATTTTATGTAAGGTATCACACATCTTACATCATATTGGTATCTTGGCAGACATCATTATGAGGCAACCATATGGTTTAACATCTATCTTTGTACCATCTGTGTGTCATCTGTAGATGAAACACACAAACCTCAACATCCTTGACACCATCCATGGAAAATAATACTCCTCCGCAAGCATTTATTTCCTAACTAAGAAATACATATTCAATATAGGCTACTTTATATTTAGAAAATAACTCGTCTCTTTCTCTCACCAGCATTTGAAGGGTATTTAAGAATAGGGACAGCAGCAGCAGCATAAAAATGTCATAGACAACTAGGTCTGACCATATTGGAGACTGACCACTCACCCTCCCACCCACCCTATACCTTCATTTCACCTCTCAGGAAGGAACTTTTATACTGTCTCCAGTAAATATCTGTTCATTCAGAGATGAATCCAACTAATCACTGTTAATGTCAACAAAAAAAATCCCACGAAATGTCATGGAAAATGACATTTCATTGGCCATCTACATGAAGCCATTAAATAACCAGTCATTAAGGTTTCTTATGCTATCCATCTGCAAACAGCTAATTGCATCGGCCTGATTGCACATTATTGCATCAGCCTGCTTAGAACTATTAAAACAATGGAATACCCTTTTTCAGTTTCTTCTCTATGCCCCAGTCACATGTTTATTATTTTCTCTACCAAACTTTATCTCTTATCTTCTTTGTTTTGGGTTAGGTGGGTGCATGCCCAGAAAATATCAATTTTTTTTCCCAGTCACGATTGCTCTCTGAGCAGTCAGAAAAAAGACTGGCCCATAGGGATACCTTATAGCAAACGAATCATATATGGCTGCCAGACTTTGGAAGCAACATGTCACAATTAACGTCCATTTTTGCCATTTGGGCATATTTTTTAATTTTTATTTGTGTGTGTGTGTATTAAAAAGTTATTAAAAGCAAAACAGTAACTAAAAGTTCTTCCAGATGTAACAGTACAGGGACTTCTTGAGAAACTCAGTGTTCTCTACCTGTGAAAGGGTCAGTTTGCACAGGAAAGGGCCAACCTGGATCTCAAATGAAGTCACTTCTCTGTTGCTAATGGAGTAGAAATGTTATCACCTATCTTTTATTGCTGTTTGTCCCTGATCTTCACATGACCAGGGAGGGAAGTAGCCTCTGCCTGTACTGAGATCACTCCAGAACAACTGAACTACAACAGAAACATCATCTGATACAAAATGTAGGCTCTACATTTAGCATCACATGTTGACTCTAACATCATTAGTTTTCTTAGTTTTTAACATCCTTTGCCTGATAAAGAAGCCAGGGGAGCTTCAAAAGCTTGTATGATATATTTTCTGCATTTGGGCTGGCCAAAAGTAAAAGTATTGTTGTTTTGTGGATTTGGGGATGTTGTTGCATTACAGTATTAGTTTGGCCATTCCTGCACAACTTCACTATACCACAACAGCAGCAAGTTGTTTCCAATCCAGGAGTCGTGCTACTGCATGACATCATCACTATCCAGCCACTACCCTGTTCCCAAGCATGGCCAAACCATTATATTCTATTTCCAGAAAAAAATACATTAAGAGCCTCCTTTAGCACTTCAACCCCATCAGCTGGCTCAGTGCAGTACTGTAATAGCATTTGATACTGCTTCCTGTTGTCGCAGATCCAGGAGTGGATGAGGTGTGTGTGTGCCCAGCTTGTCCCTCCTTCAGTGTTTCCCATGGCTTGGCAAGTTTGGAATCTATCACATCTCCATGTTTATTTTACATTACTCCTTTGAATTAAAACTTTTTCATTTTTAAAATACTTTTTAAGTATTATAGCACAAAATAGTGTAATAGTGTACTGGTGTGCCATGCCATTACAACATTGCTGGACACATGCAGCTTCCCCAAACCCCCCCCCCCGGCCAATCAGGAGTGGTGGGGCAGGGTGAAAGCAGGGAAAGGGAGTGGCCAAGGACATTGTAATGCGGAAGGAACAATGGTGATAATACCGCTACTCCTTGGCATAAGGGGGAAAAGTACAGAAAAGAATGTTCCTAACCTGACAGTATCATGCAAATAGCAATGCTGGGATTGTAATGAAAGAATGTGCTCCTGGGGTATAGTGCAGAAAGGGCCTTACTCTTTTAACAAGATGTTATTAATAAGAAGAAGTTATTAATCACAACTAATACTTCTAAAGTATTACAATCATCCCTCCACGTTCGCTAGGGTTAGGGACACAGGACCCCTGTGAAAGTGAAAAAAACATGAATAACTCCAGGCTCTCCCAAGCCATATTTAACACAGAGAAAAAGTATAATCACCATATTCAACCCACCACGGATACCTTTAAGGCATTAGGGTTCCTTCACAAGGTAGAAGTGGGCGGCTAGTGGGGCTGACTGCCACCGGTACTGCTGTCCCACACCATTTTTAAAAGTTTATAGTTTCTCAGTCTCATGAGGCTTGCAGTCCCTATTAAAAATGGCATAAGGAGGCAGCAGAGGTGACAGCAAATAATCCACGAATAATCAAATCCACAAAAGGGAAACCTGCAAATGTGGAGGGCTGACTGTACTTGTTTTTAAGAAGTAATTAATTAGTTTTAACAACAGCAATCTAAGCTCTGGGAGTTGCTAATCTTAACACCAGAAGTACACATGTGAGTAAAAAGCTTTAGGTTTTCTAAGACCTGGGTGGCAGCAATTGTAGGAGCTGGTTCAATCACACTGTTAAAATAATATCTGGACAGTCTATACATTTTGTGGATTCAAAAGTATTTTTTTTTTTCTGATTTATCCAAACATTTTGATTCAAATTAGATGGGGCTACCTGGGCTTGATAAAATTCCTCTGGGGGCCAGATTCTTTCCAGATCTGGCCATTGCTGCATTTGATACTCCTACAATAAAACCTCTTTCTCCAACAGACCACAGGACCTAGAAAAATACCTTGGATTCTTTCAGATTTCATTCCACTGAGCTACATAAGGCTACCAAAACATGCCCTAGCAAAACCTTTGTAGTTTTCTCCTATAAACTAAACACCAATTCAGTGGGAGATGACAGATTACTTCATATAGCATGCAAGCAAGCCCAGACAATAGCCGTAGCCATGACTGATTGCCTTGCTGTAGCCCACTTTATGTTAAATGCATTCTTGCTGTTCAATTCCACAACTGTAATTTTGTTCTTCTGCATCGCTCAGCCCTCTGTGGACTAACCAGGTTCCTTCAGTAATGATTTCTTTTCTATTGTATTGTTTTCTGCATAATCAAGTTGGTAGGTAGGGGTTTAGGTGACACAGCCATCTGTCAAGTTCATTTGCTCTGAAAATGCATGGTATAATGGCCTCTACAACTTGGGGCTATCTGTTATAAAGGGAGAATATCAGCTTTTACCCTGCCTCACCATATCGTCCTCTTCAAATTATTATATTTCCCCCCTTTTGCTTCATGAAATGCACACAATTCCCTCAGTGTGACTGATTGGGGGGAGGTCTTTATTTTTTTAAAAGATAGCCACCGCATGATCGCCTTGTATTGCAATTTATGCAAGCAATCCAATTAAGGAAAAGGAAGCTAACATCCAGGCTAATGTGCCTGTCTTGAAATTAAAGAGGCTGCCACAAACTGCAGCACTCCAGAGTTATCGTGGCTGTTTCTCTGACATGCTCACTGCCTCTTTCTTGAAGTTTGCATAATGCACGCGAGTAAGGTAGCTTGCATGCCACAAAGTAAAGAAGAAAACAGAGATTCATCTTCCTTCGCTCAAATGAAAGAGCTCATAATAACTCCTATAAAACCTTTATCAAATAGGGACTGTTTACTGAACTGACACATTTTCCTGGGGTGGAATAACATTAAAAAAAAAAAAAGCTTGTGATGGTGCTCCGCTTCTTCCAGATATAGCTGAACTAGGCGAGAATAGTTTCTGGAAGGTGATATTATTTTTGCTTCTTCTTCTTCTTCTTTTTTTCCCCTCAAGAAGTGAAATGATTTTGGCTGATTTAGGCCAAGCCAGCATTAGTGTGACAGAAAAATCTCTCCTAAGTTGGATGACACTCATCTTTTTGATTAATTGTGGAGTAATACCAAAGAACATTTAGGATGTTGGTAAATAGACAACTTTACACTAGTTTAGGATGGGAAACCTACAGCCTTCCAGAGGTTGTTGGTCTACAACTCCCTTTAGCTGCTGAGAAATTCTGGGATTTGAAGTACAGCAACACCTAGAGGACAACATGATTCTTACCCCTGTACTAGACTGTAGCCGATAGGTGTGGCTTACTTCAAAGCAGTGAAATTAGTTCTGATTGCACCAGATTACAGATGGAATTTACAAGACTTAATGTTTCACGGTGAATCTTTGCAATTAATGACTATAATTACCAGAGAAACATTGAACTCAATGAACCTCTGTTCCAAACTTTTTCCTAGGCCATGTCTGCACTAGCCTGTTATGGTGCTATTATTCCACTTTCAACATCCTATGGAATCCTGGGGTTTTCAGTTTAGAGAGGGGCCTCCTCCCTAACCTGCAAACCCCAGGATTCCACAGGATGTTGAAAGTGGAATAACAGCACTATAACAGACTAGTGCAGAAATACCTTTAGGTACCATGGCACAGGTCAAAGGGAAAAGCTTGGAGCGCTGGCTGAGGGAGTAGCTCCCCATCCTTTCCTTCTCCTTTTGACAAAAAATTGGGGAGGCAGCACCACTCTCCACTTGCCCTTGCCACACCAGGGGCTGGGGAGGGGGGAAGGATCCCCAGGATTCCAGCAGGAAGAGGCTGCTCATGAGGAGCAAGGGGATAAGGCATTGACAGCCCCAAAGGCAGGTGTGGAGATCTGGAGAGTAGGCAGCTGTGTCAGAGGAGCTCTTTGGGCAGAAAGCAACCACAGTGGTCTGCAAGCTTTACTCAGGGAGTGGGGAGAGGGGAACGGGAGCAAAAGCAAAGGGAAAATGTGCCAGTAGAACTTGTTCAGAAGATGAAGTCTTTGTAGGTGTCAGCTCCACAAACTGAACTGGCTGGCATTATTACATCCTACCTCATCTTGGAAGCGAAGCAGGGTCAGCCCTGGTTACTATTTGGATGAAGGATACCAATAAACACCAGGTGCTGTAGGCTATATTTCTGAGGAAGGAACTGGCAAAAGGACCTCTGAGTATTCCTTTCCTAAGAAAACCCTATGAAATTTACAGGATTGCCATAAGTCAACAGGTGTCTCGATGGCACGTACACACATATGTTTATTTGCCTCAGAAATATAGTCGGACTAGGTGGTTTTCTTCTATTTCTGAACCCCAGATGGTAGGAAAGGACCCTCGAGTGTACTTAACTTTTGCTGGTCTGTTGAAGCTAAGGGAGAAAAATGTCCTTTGTGGCTGACTTATACCTACAAGGGACAACTGTTAAAGACTGCTGGACAGTAAAGGCTAATCTCACGCTGACTTCGGATATAACCAGGAAATTGGGCACACATCTTGGAACCTCTGAATTTGTTCTCTCTGAAAAGCAGAATTCACTTTCCTTTGCACAAACTGCTTCTGATATGCCCTTCAGTTGCAAAAACGATTGTCAGGTGGCATTCATTAACAATGGGTAGGTGTGAAATGCAAATTATGCACCAGAACAAACATGCCACACCCACACTGCCAGGAATTCTAATCCATCAGCCAGAGAAATAATGGCCACCGAGACACTGTACATTCTGCAGGAAGTACATGATGTTGTGGGGAAAAGTATGGATCTCCTTCTCTTCTTCCTTCTTCTTGGTACCTACTTTCCCCCCAGTATCAAGAGACTCAAGGCAGCTTAAAACAGTTACAATAACATAAAATTTATGTTTTATAAATTGTTTTGTGTTTTAAAATCCACAACTTATGAAAGTTAAAACGTTATTAAGAACTGTTATCAAAAAGTTACAAATTGTTAAAAATACAAACCATTAAAAAGAAAACAGTAAACAGAAAATGCAACACAACAGTCAAGGCCCTGTCCCCTCATGCAAAAAGTTTTCCAAGGCCCGCTGAAACAAAAATGCCTTTATCTTCTCATGAAAAGATTGCAGTGAGGATGCTAATCTCACTTTTCTGGGAAGTGAGTTCCAGATTCCAGTAGTGGCTGCAGAGAAGGTCCTCTCTTCTGTTCAGGGTATGATGGGACAGAGAGAAGGGCCTTCACAGATCTCAAAACGTGGGCAGATTTATATGGAAGAATGTAGTCCTTCAAATAATCTGGATCTCACACATACAGGGCTTTATCATCAACACTTTGAATTCTGCCTGGAAACAGAGGGCATTTCCTCACTATACTGTTTTAGCGCTATGATTCCACTTTCAACATCCTATGGAATCCCGGGGTTTGCAACATCCATAGGATGTTGAAAGTGGAATCATAGCACTATAACAGTCTAGTGTAGAAATGGCCAGACTGGCAGCCAGTGAAGCTGTTGTAAAAGTGAGTGTGTGTTTCCAGCAGGTGCAGTAAGTTGGAAAAACTGGAGTTTCTTGTTGCTTTTCAAAGGCAGACCCATGTACGGCCATGTATAAAACCTTTCTGCAACTTACCTTTTCTCGGCACTGGAGTGCAGGGATCACGTGAACAGCCTCTTGCGAGAGGCTCTCATGTCCCCGCTGCTTCGGCTCCACAGCTGCTGCCTGCTGGGCAGCAGGCAGTATGAGGGCTCTACCTCTTCCTTCCGCAGAGCAGCTCCAGAGGCTCCGCATGCACAGTAAGTGTGTGTGGGGCCCTGGAGCAATGCACGATCATGCACCATTTTTGGCTTCAAGCCAAAAATGAAATAGTGCGTGATCAGTGCCTGCTGGCTCCAGCAGCATCGCACGATTGTGAGGACATTGTCTGAAATGCTCCTCGCAATCATATGACACTCCAGAGGCCCTTTCACATGGCAAATGCCATGCGAAAAGGGCCATGGTAATCCAAATAGGGTGTAAATAAAGTATATTTCACCATGGCTAGATTTTATGTGTCGTAGAACAAGAACAGCTGGCATACAAGTGTTAACTGCGCAAATGCATTCATGACCACTGCCAAAACCCAAGCCTCAGGACTGAATCCAGGTTGTAGACTTAGATTTTCAGGGACAGTGTAACCTCATCCAGCACAGGCTCAATCCCTATTTCCTGATCTGCCATTAAACTGACCAGGAGCATCTCTTTCTTGTCTGGATTAAGTTTCAATTTGTTCAACCTCATCCAGTTCATTATTGACAATGGGCACCAGTTTAGGACCAAAACAGCTTCCTTGGATTGTCCTGGAAAGGAATAACAGATTGCCAACCACATAGTTGGCAAACCCCCAAACCCTGAATGACCTTCCCCAGTGGTTTCATATACATATATATATGTGTGTGTGTGTGTGTGTGTTAAATATTGTGGGGGACAGAACAGAGCCCAGAAAGACATACAGGCCAATGGCCAGGAGGTCAAACAGAAGTTGACCACCTTCTGGGTTTGCCCTCACTAGGAAGGAACAGAGCTACTGCAAAATAGTGCCTCAAAGTCCCATCCCAAAGAGGTGGCCCAGAAGGATATCATGGTCAGTGGTACTGAAACTCACCCAGAGGTCAAACAGAACAAACAGGGACACACTGCTTTTGTTCAGTACCTGACATAGCTCATGCACCAAGGAGACTAAAGCTATCTCTATGCTATAACCAGACCTGAAACCAGATTGAAGTGGATCTAGATAATAATCTGTTTCATTCAAGAATCCCTGGAGCTTAGTGGCCATCACACATTGTAGTACCTTTCTCAGATATGGAATATTAGAAACAGACTGATAATTTTCCATTATGGTGGGATCCTGAAGGTGCTTTACTAGTTATGGTTTTATAACTGTCTCTTTTAGGCATGCTGAAACTCTGCTTTGATTTAGTGAGGTATTAACCACTTCCTCTATCAACTCAGCCAGTCCCCCTCCAGTTTTTTTTTTAATAAGCCAAGAAAGGCAAGGATCTAACACATGCGTGGTGGCTCTTAACTCTCCAAGAATCCTGTTGATGTGACAAAGAACTTGCTTCACTCTTCCTTGCCTCAAAAGAATATCTGTGAAAATTTTTGTCTGTATCTGGATATAAAACACATACACACACCTGGCCACTGTGATTCATGCCCTGGATGCAAAGTTTGATTATTGCATTGCAGTTTTCAAAAGGATACTTCTGAGGAATGCTTGGGAGTTTTAGACAATATGAGATGCAGCAGCCCAACTGTCGTGTTGGCTTGCAGCATTCTGGTCACATCGTGCTGGTGCTGCTTCAGTTGCTCTGGCTAGCCATTTGCTCCTCAGGCTCAATTTAAAGTGCTGGTCTTAACCTTTAAGGCCCTAAATTATATGGGTCAAGGATGGCTTAAGGACTGCCTCCTTCTGTCTGAGACTGCTTGGGCTCTCTGTTCAACAACGGAAGCCCTACTAATCCCCCGTCTCTCTCCACCAAGCCATCTACCATCTGAAATCCACAGATAGAAGCAAGAGATAACCTTTCTTGAATGGCAAATGCTAAGAGAGTAGTATTATTTCTACTATATCAACATTGCTCTTGTTGTCATCATAATTACTCATTTATAAAGTGTCCACACAATTCTTAGTTCTGTACAGAGATTAAAAGAGTAGACCTCTCTTGCCTACAGACTCAAATCTAGTAGAGATGATACAAAAGGAAAAAAAAAAGAATGGAAAGAGAAAAGCAAGAGGAGGGGACCTTTCACACTGCAGACTTATAGTGCTATTCTTTTATTTGCCCATGGTGAAATCCTATGGAATCCTGGAATTTGTAATCTGGTGAGGCACTAGATCTCTCTGCCTGAGAAGTTTAAATACGCTCCCTAAACTTCAAACCCCAAGATTCCCGAGGATGTTGCCATGATAGTTTAAGTAGAATCATAGCCCTGTAATGGTGCAGTGTAGGAGGATCACAGGAGCTAAGTGTTCTTTCTCATGGGATATGGAAAAAAATTGTTCCTTCTCTGGGGTCAAACTGATCTCCTCCTTGGTGAGATCTTCTTCCTGGGAAACGAGAAGCACAATCATGCACAATCCCTCAGTGCCCTGGCCATTGGCAGAATCCAGTATATTCGTTGCCTCATGCTTAGACCATTTCCGCACAATACTGTTATAGTGCTATTATTCCACTTTCAACATCCCATGGAATTCTGGGATTTGCAGTTTAGGGAGGTGCATTAAGAATTCTCAGCCAGAGAGCTCTTTGGCCTCAGTAAACAATTAATCCCTGGAATTCCACAGGTTGTTGAAAGTAGAATAATAGCACTATAACAGTGTGGTACAGAAATGGCCTTACAGTCCTGAGAAAGAGTTTTTAACTATCTAGCAATTCATTTTAAAGAAAAGTTTAGGCTTGAATAAATTATGTTTGAGCTTTTTTTTTTCTTGAAAAAAGTATTTTTCTTGAAGGTCTGATTTATATTGAGAACATATTTAAATGCTAGTGTTAACATTTTGTAAAAAATTTATAGTTCTAAAATTAAAATTGGTTTTAAGTTATTAAGCATCAGTAGAATTAGATAACATTTAATTGTTCCAAAACTGGTTGTCCTTTGTCTTCTCTTTTCTGAATGACTTCTATTTATATACTTCTTTGAACAGTCCATGCATGATAGCATTTTTATTACTTCAAAGGAAACAAAGGAATTTTATTTTCTCAAACCACCAAAAGTCAAAGTTGTGCATAGTTCATTTGAACTAAATGATTCTTCCATAAAATACCATTTGGCTGAGAAATTTTACACAGAGATAATTTAAAAAGAAAATAATATAGATGTGCACATGTAAGCATATGAGAGCTGCCTTCACAGTGCTGTTTCAGCTTACATGCTGAGAAGGCAGATCAGTTGTCATGTCACCGGTAAGGACTCAATGCATTATAAGAGGGTTTGGTGGGAAGGAGATACCATATTTACAGAATCTTAGGAAGCAACACAATTTTAAAAAAAATGGAATGGAAACAGCGTGAAGCCAGAATGACATTTTGCATTCTGGGCCATTTCCGCACGAGAGTGTTATAGCGCTTTGATTCCACTTTCAACATCCTATGGAATCCTGGGGTTTGCAGTTTCGGGAGGGGCCATCTGGCCCCTCCCAAAACTGCAAACCCCAGGATTCCATAGGATGTTGAAAGTGGAATCAAAGCGCTATAACACTCTCGTGCAGAAATGGCCCTGGTCTGACCTGAAATTGGCATTCTCATATGAAGTACTCCATGTCCTCTCCAATGTGAAGCAAAACTTACTGCATGTCCTGACCTTATCATTTTGTATGTTTGGATGTCTCCACTTTACATCATTGGCTCCTGCCACCATCAGGAAAACAACAGCAACACCTTTGTTGATCAAGAAGAATAAATCCCTCAAGGCAGAGTTCAAGACATTTTAGGCAACGAGAAAAACAGAGTATGACTGTATTCATTTGGGTAATCAGAGCAGGAATGATCAGGTTCTCAATAAGTGATAGAGTCTACTGAGAAAATACTCATATCCATAATTATTTATTTTTGAAAGAAGAGGGAGGCACAGCAAAACTTTCATCCAGCCAACCTTGTCCAACAGATTTATTCCCCCCTCCCCCCAACTCTTTTCCTGCAAATTTGCTGAACACTACTCCCCCCCTCCCCAGCACTGGTAATCTCCCACCTGTCGAGCATTAATATGGTATACAGAATGGCAGATTTATGAGTTATACCAAAGACAAGCATGAAACATTATATTTTCCCTTCGCTTGATAGGGACTCTGCATGAGACAAACTAATACATTACTGCAGCCAAACACTCTTGTTAGCTGTTTTCCTTCCCTGAATTAAAACAAAGGGAAAAGGATGGGGAGGGGAAAAAAACCACCCTGAATTGTATATACTCAGCCTAGTTACTGAAGCTTTAGAGTTTATTAAAGTTTATCGACCATGTGTATACATTTCTGGATTTAGGCTCAATTGCTTTTCTCCAAGCTGGAACATTGAATTAAGATGCAGAGCCTCGCTGTGGCTCTCATGGACTCCAACTGAGCTACAGGTAGCAGAAGTCTCCTTCAATTAGACATAATCATCACTCACAGTCAATAATTGTGCTAAAGGCTGCTTTCAAATCTGCGAGGGATTCGCATTTAATGTACTGATTCAGCTTGTCTGAGCCAAATTCACTGTGTACTGAAACCAAAGCAATTTAGATCTTGCCTACGGCCCTTCTGGCAGTTCATCTAGTACTCAACACTGTTAGGATTGTGAGATACAATTTAATCGGAGACATCTGTGCACAGAGAGGACCTTTCTCCTATAGCAGAGAAAAAGACTAAGTAATGGCAAAGCTGTAGTTTTATGGGATGAACCAGGCCTTATCTCTCCCCTGGAAAATAAAACGTTTAAGATATAGCAGGAAGTCAATTTTTTTATAATATGTGCATTATAGTATATAGGAAAGGCACACTGATCCTGGAAGCAGCAGCTTCTCTTTCTGCAAAGCATGACAAAAAAATTAAGCTGTTGAGAGATCCAGTTCTTGGATTAACCATTTAAACTATCATAGCTTTGATTGTCAACTGCGATCAACTGGGAAAGTATCTATTACAAATGAAAAAGAGATGCTCACATTGAAAATTTTCTGTGTATAAAATTTTACCTACAGATATTGCATATGTGTACTCTGTAACTGCTTTTGATGGCTCTGTAAGTGTCAAGCCTTACATTGTTTTGAATTAACTTATACAGTCTCTTACGGGTTCATATGGACCTCTTATACTAAAAAAGTTAATAAGATCATCTGCATATTTCAGAAACTTCGCCAACTGGTTAAGTAGCTATTGATTAATACAACAAATAGCTCAGTCTTTACTGCCTTAACCTTAATAAATTGACCTTTGTTCTAGGAAACGGGATGTTTTTGTATTTGGAAGTCAGGGACTGGACTGCTACAGGAAGACTACAGCATACAGGCTTAGCATTATTTCAATATTAATTCTTGGTTATAATTGTGGAACTCTTCTGTAGCAGTGCAGGTGTTTACAGCATCTTGACTATGAGGAATGATCCTAGTAGAGTGGTTCCTACTTACCTTGAATAGTTCCATACTACTCACCACTTCACAGATTAAAAGAGAGAAATGCTAACAGGGTCCATACAGTCTACAAATAATGGCAGTTGTTGTTCAGCACATCTGGAGGACATGACATTGAGGAAAGATGTGCTAGTGCAGTATTCCACTTGAAGAGTGTCTTCTCTTACCACCTAACAGTTGCAATTAGCCCCTTCTCCACAGACCTATCATTAAGAATCAGGATTTATAGAATGGGGGTGACATATTTTCTACAGCAATTAGTCTCAGCATCTTTCTTTTAGAAGTTAAAGCCTGCCCCAGATGCTGTTGCAGGCACACTGCAACCAGACAACGGATACATTCTTTTCATCTCCATATGACAACTCAGGCCTAGGTAGTGGAAAAGTCTGCTTATAAACAAACAAACAAAAAAGTAGTCTTACCTTTTAGGTCTTCAGCTACAGTTCATATTAATTAACCTTTAGATATAACCCCAGCCTATCAGCTTTTTTCATGTAGTTTCAAGAGCCAGTTGGAGAACTAAAGTATATGCGTACAGGGAGCCAGACTAAAAGTAACTTAGCCCCTCACATTTACCCAGAAGCTCAGATTACATCATCTACTTCACCCTCTGTCTATTGTCTTCTCTCTGATTAAAAATAAAATCACTAACAAAGAGGACTCAGGTGACCTAGTTTCCATTAGAGGCTGTCACATACTAGCTATGTTCCCATTTTTAAGTGAGGACTTCTAATCTACTTGGCTGCAGCAGCAATAGAGGAGAGCAAGCCAGGGCTGTAAAAATAAAAAAGGCCTACAAGCTCAGTGCTAGGTGAAAGGAAGTGACATGAACACACACATGAGTCAGGAGGGCAGGTCTATTTGTCCCTTTACTGCTGCCTGCTAATAATTAATTCAGTTTTTCAGCATACACATTGTGGTGATACATTTATTGCACCAACCAGAAGTCAGAAAATACATTATAGTTGCTGGTGAAGTTTGCTGTCTTTTAGGGATGCAATTCTTTGCTAATTTTGTTCCCAAAGGAAGCAACAAGTAGTTTTTAGCAATTTTCTTCCTGTATTTAAAAGTATTTAAAAAATCATACATTTTTTTCAAGATTACTTGCAGTTCAGGATTTTCACATAATTGGGAGGTTTTGTGCAGAAAATAGCATCTTCTGTGCAAGAGATAACATTTTCTGCATAGAAAAAAAAAATTCTGCTGTTTTCTGCTTTCCTCCCTCCCCATGTGAATTTGTCACAGGATAAATCCCCCACCACGGCATTTTCTGCAACAAAAAATTGTGAATTCTTTTACAGAATAAGTTCCCAACTACAGCATTTTCTGCCTGTGTGTGCATGCACACACACCACAAACATATAGCTTTTACACAGAACAAGTCCAGAATGGCAGCTTGGGATTCTTCTCATCAGGGTTTCATGACACCCAAGCAACATTTTTCTAAACATTTTTTCCCAAACATTTTTAAATATTCTTTCCACGCTTTAAAACTCCATTGTTCTAGATCATGAAAAAATCTTAGGCCATTTCTGCATGGCGTCGCTACCCTGCAACAGCAGTGGATTGTTTCTGTGCTAGAAGTCATGCTGTTGCACGACGTCATCACTATCTAGCTGCCATTCCATCTCCAAAGCCATTTCCGCACTAGGCTGGCCCCTCCCAAAACTGCAAACCCCAGGATTCCATAGGATGTTGAAAGTGGAATCATAGCGCTATAACAGCCTAGTGTGGAAATGGCCCAAGTGTTGCCAAACCGCCATATTATATTTCCAGAAAAGATCTGTTAAGAGCTTCCTTTAGCGCTTCAATTTCATTAGACTGGTTGGTATGGTACCATAATAGTGCTTGATAGCTCTCTCTAGCATCGCGGATCCAGGAGTGGGCTGAGTGTGGGTGTGCCCAGCTTGTCCCTCCCTCAGCTACTCCCATGAAGTTTTCGAAATCTATTACCCCTCTGTATTTATTTTAAATTTCTCCTCTGAGTTAAAACGTTTGATTTTTAAAAACACATTTTTAAGCATTACAGTGAAAAAGTGCGATCATGTACTGGCATGTCATGCTTTTACCATACCGCTGCACTAGTACGATTTACAAAACAAAACAAAACAAAACAAAAAAACCACCAAAAAAGCCCTGACTAATCAGGGGTGGTGGGGTGATTTTTAAAAACACATTTTTAAGCATTAAAGTGAAAAAGTGCAATCGTGTACTGGCATGTCATGCTTTTACAACACTGCTGCACTAGTACGGTTTCCAAAAAAAAAAAGGGGGGGGGAGCCCTGACTAATCAGGGGCAGTGAGATGGTGTGAAAACAGGGAGAGGGAGTGACCAAGGATGCTATAATGAGGAAGGAATACCAGTGGCAATACTGCTACTCATCCACTTAAGGTGGAAGGGTGTGAAAGAGAGCATTTCTAACCTGCTACCATCGAATGAATGGCAATACTGGGATTGTAATGGAAGAACATGCTAATGTGCTATGGTGCGGCAAGGGCCGAAGTCTCTGTACCTGTTCTTTGCGGCAAAAATTCTATCACTTGGCTTCTATCACTTGGCTTTTACTGCCTTTGTCCTCAGTAACTACATGATTCAATGGGATCCTGCTAGTTAGTTCCAACAACTGATTCAGTGGGTCTACTCCAGTGGACTAACCAGCAGGATTCCAACTCAGGTATGACACATGAATGATCATCCATTTACTGCTTACCTGGACCTGTGTAACAGACATCACCATTGGGGAAGGTAACCATTGAATGGTCTCCATAAAAGAAATCAGAAGATTGGTGATTAGAAGCTTGTGCCAGATCACAGCATGTGATGAGGTGGGCCTGGAGGCTATTTAAGCCCCTTCACACACCCCTTTGATAATCACAGCATGATCCATCTTCTTACCCTCAGTGCAGTGTGAGACTTGCCTAGTTGCTTTGGGTTTGGATAGGATTTTTTCCCCCTTTACTTCCCCCCCCCCATCCCATACTGTATCTGTGTGATTTGGACAACCGGCTTTGGGTGGAGTCCTTAAATAGGCTTCCTTTGAGCAGGTAGTGGGGGGAGCAGTGATCTCCTTTTGGTGTAGGATAAGGCTGTGGAGCCTCCTTTAGGGTCTTGTGTCCCAAGCTGGGGAAGGAGGCTACCCTTGAGGATAAGCTAGGATCCAGGTTCTTATGAGTTCTGCAACTTGGGTGAGAGTCCGTTGGTTACCTGTCAATTAATCTAGAAAGCAACCCATAGTATTTGGATTGTCCTCAGGGCTTAGGTGTTTTATCCTTAGATGTTTTGCTGAGGACGTAATCACGGGACTGACCCTGGGCCTCAGTTGGCGCCACATCAAGTTACTCCGATCTCTTGCTCCATTTCCAAGCCAACACAACTTAAATAGGTTAGGTCAAATAAAGCAACCCTTATTTAACCCAATTTGCTGTGCCTGGTCTTATTTCATGGTTGATCACGGTTAAGCAGATGTTGTAAATATGAGCTCAGTGCACACAGATGCTACTGAGATTGCAAAGGAAATACTACCAAACTTTGGCAATTTCTGCACTAGCCTGTTATAGTACGATGATTCCACTTTCAACATCCTCTGGAATCCTGGGGTTTGCAGTTTCAGAAGGGGCTGGCCGGCCCCTCCAGAAACTGCAAACCCCAGGATTCCAGAGGATGTTGAAAGTGGAATCATCGTGCTATAAGAGGCTAGTGCAGAAATGGCCTTTGAAACAGAATAAGTTAGAAAAAGGAGAAATAAATGACAGTTCGAACATGAGGCCCAAGAGGAGGCAATGCAATATTCAAGGCAGAAAGTCAGAGAAGAAAGATTCAATCAGCTACAACAATATAATGTCCTGTTTGGCTTCCTGTACAATATATACAGTATCAACAAAAAATCTGAAGATGAAGATGTCCTGGAAGAATCTGGAAAAATAATTGATGGAAAATGGAAACAAAGACATTGATGCTGAAAATCTGTGCTGTGAATTTATAACAATAGCTCAACCACTTCCATAATCTGTTCCATCACAAGAAACATTTCTTTTCATACAAGAAAAAATTCCTGGATAACATAGCTAATATTTCTGTTGCTCTAAGGGTCTTTCTCACACTTCCAGTGTTAGTGGCAAGAGGCGAACACAGTTGTTCAAAGTTCAAACTTACAAAAACCTAAGTGTGCTCAACAATGTTGCAAAAGAGACCAGTTGGCTTGGCAGCTACATCAACTGAACATGCTCAGACCTCAGCATTTGACTTGAAGGAACTGGTGACAAAACTTGCAAAGGAAAAGGCACACATAGCAATATTTTGATGGGCCTGAAATTGAAACTTTTAACATTACAATCCACAAGATTAGCCAAAATGAAATGTGTGGTAAAACATTTTGTTTTGTAGTTTAGAAATATAATAAAAGTTTGCTGTACTACTTATTCTTGCATTTTTTTTAAAAAAAAGGCAGTTTAAATTTTTGTGCTTTTCATTTTTTTTTTCTATGAGACATCTGTTTTTGAAAATTAAAGTTAGCAATTTATGGGACGGAGGGATGCAAGTAGTTAATTGTGCCTCAGGTGCAAAATAACCTGGAACTGGCATGGCTGGCCTCAAATTAAACAATGTCTTAGACAGGAATGGATAATGCAGTGGGGTGGTATTTTACATATACCTGCAAGTGGTGATGAAGAGAATGCAGTGCAGAAAGCTGGAGGAGATTCATGGCGTTAAAGGCTTATTCCTGGGTGTTGGAGGACAGTGCACTTTGTGCCACAGACCAGTGGCTTATTCATTCAGATTTTAAAGAAATAGCCAAAAAGCAAATCTATTAGTTACTTCTGGGAAACATAAAAGTTAGGAGTTAAGTAACTAACTACTTTGAAGGTATAGAACTACAGTTGTGATAAATTATTATCTAAATGAAACTTTCTAGGCCCTGACATTTCTGTCTCCCAACATTATCACACCAGTAACTGTGACTGGATATCTTCAATACAGCATGTGCTTGCTTATGACTGACATCCTCTTTACTGAGAATTTCTCAACGTTTTTCTTCCTTCTTTTACTCTGGACATTAAACTTGCCAAAGAAAAAAAATCAGGTCAGAGGTACTGAAACTATCAATCAAAAGAAAATTCCATTAAAAATGCTCGATTTACTTTGCTAATTTGTGAATAACAGCTAGAGAACAGTCTCAGAACACATGCTAGCAACCACGAAGCCAGATGCAAAGTTAGAAAAGGCATAATTTGAGCCACAGGTCAACAAGAGAAACTGTTGTCAGACAACCGGGTCGCAAATATTATCTTGAAAGCATTACACTTTCTACACAGGAAGTGACAAGTTCAGTGATAATTAGCTGTGTCTTTATGGGGCATTTAATTTCCATGATGCCACAATAGCTCTGACAACATGATCACAAAGGCAATAGAGTTGAAAGCTGCTAACCTTTTAGGTTAACTCTAATTGGAGTACCCTTAAATTAGGGCTCTAATAGGTAATAAGATCGTTATTGTTTAGGTCAGCTTCTGCTAATTTGTGTTTGTGTACTGCAGGTGTTTGCCTTCTTATGACTGCTTGCTATGGTAGATTATTACTCTGCACACACGTAGACACACACTGAACTATAGGCTGTATTCACTTGGTACCCACTTTATCATACGTTTATTTTCAATAAGGGCAAAGAAAATTGCACACTGGTTGCCGTATTCTGATTAATATTATTCATTTAAATCATATTAAAAGTTGTTTATTCAGATTGTTATCCTCTACATAGTTACCTCAGAGAAAGATCCATTAAGTTCCATGGGCCTTATTTCTAAGAAGCCAAGTATAGCGTTGTGCTATTAATTGTTGCTTTTAACTGCAGTCAGATTGGCTTCCACTTATGGCAACTCTATGAATAAAAAACCTTCAAGACACCCAGTTATCAATAGCCCTGCTCAGGTTCTGCCGACTCAGAAACATAGCTTCCTCAACTGAGTTTACCCACCTCCTTTTTTCCTACTATCTTCTACCTTCTACCTTCTACCTTACCAAGAGTTAATTGTCTTTTCTAAGGAGTAGTGTTGTCTCATGCTATATAGGGTCAGTTCACTTCACCTCGGATGGTAGTGAACTGTTAGGGACATATGCACATGTAAGCCTCCTTTATGTGTCGTGATGTCCTTTTTCAGCCACTGCAGAGATTTGGTATTCCCTTCCTCTCTCTTGAATTCTCAAAGTCCACCCCTACTTACTAAGAAGCCCCTTAAGGCACCCCACATGGCCATTCCATGCTTCATGGTGAGCAGACAGGATCTGAGAAGTGTCTAACTACATCCCATAGCTAAACATGAAATGATGACATCAGTACTGGGATTTGCTGAGGTTCTCTGGGGAGTTTCATCATTGTCGCAATCATGTCATGTCTGACTTTGGGGGCATAGCAAGATGCTTCTCCAATCCTTCCTGCTTTCTCCAATGCATGGAATAGCCATGCAAGGAGGCCTCAGGGGCTTTTCAGCAAGTAGGTGGGAGAATATATGGCTCAATGTAGTATTGATATGCATACAGATATTTAAGCTACAAAGCTGATATGCATCAGTGAAAGATCTTAGCCTTAGATTCTACGAGAACACACATTACAATAGAATTTGTAGGAATGTGGAAAGTCAGTCTATGAAACATAATCCTGTTAGTCACAGGGGCTAATCAAAGCATCCATTTTGCAAGGCAATATATCTGAATACGTGATTTTGTGGGCAAACTACGGGGAGACTCCATGCTTACCTTGGGAGTTACTTAGATCCTCTGACTGATCACTGTTTGGTGAAAACTAGGTGTAGGATGGTATGATCTAGCAAGGGAATCCTTACACTTTTGTTAAATGGCCATTTGATTTTATTTTCAGGTGTGTCTTATTTGCAGATTTAAATCTTTCTGTAACCCTAGCTGGTAATGGCCACAACTAACAGAAAGACATGCCCTTCCAAATGTAATAGACAGTTAGCATGATTAAGTCTCTAGGTTCAGTTGCTGCTATTTCTAAGGCCATTTCTGCACGTGACAAGGGAATCGCTCCCTGCCGCTACTCACCAGATCTTCTGTGGATCCGGTCTGGTCCGGGGTGAGGGGGAGCAGTGCGTGATCATAGATCCGCACTGCTCCGGTGTCCAAAATGGCGGCTTCCATTTGGTCGTGGGTCTCAACCAACTGCTGAAGCTCACCAGCCTAAAGCCCGCCCTCCGCAGATTGCAGGCATGCAATGGCGCACGCCGCCATTTTGAAAAACCTGAAAAATCAGGTCTTTCAAAAACATGATTGAGGACCACTTGGGGTCGTTCCGGAGTGGACTGAGGTGTGGATCTAGGGTAAGTAGTCCGGACCCAGTCCGTTCCAAGGTGCAGACGTCCTCCGTGGAGGACGCACTGCGCCGTTTTATTTACCCCCTGTGGAAATGGCCTAAGGAAAAAACAGAGACTCTTCCTGTGGTAACATACAAAGCTGTTGCCTACTGTGCTACCACAAGTAGACTAAATGGACTGCTACTCAAGTGGAATGAGGATGATCCTTTCATGTTGGCCTACTATAGCCTCCTGTTTATGTTTGGCATTTTTTTTGTGTGTGTGTGTGCTGGGAACAAATTAGATGAGCTCCCAACAATGATTTTCAGTTATGACTGTCATATTTGGGTATCCAAGTCCTTTGGTAAAGCCTCACTTTCACATACCCATATACAAACTCTTTAATATTGAATATTGATGAAGTGATGACTCAAGAACACTAGAGTAGAAAGTTTGTTACCTACTTTTTCTATTTACAGCATACTTACCCTGCCTCTACTCAGAGTTCAGGTAGTTTATAAGCCCGTGTTCTTCAGAAGCTCAAAAAGTCTTTAGAGATGGAACCCTAAGAATGGAGGAAATCCATCCCAACAGCATTGTAATGACTCAGAGGGACGAAAAACTGTCAGACTGTGGAGGGGGCACTAACAACTGGGTGAAAGGAGGAATAGAATAAAGTTCTTCGACAGTAGCAAGGGGCAGACACAAATATACATACAGAACAGGAAAAACTATCATGTTGTCTGAATAGGTCACTTTCTGGTTAACACTGAGAAATTATTTTTAAATGTCCCCAAGGATGAAACTGAGAGCTATTTATATAAATACAGTATGTACATGAAGTAGGATCCAGGTTAGAACAAAGATTCCTGTCTCTGACATTTTGTTACAGGGTCCCACTTGCTGTTGCTGTAATATCAAAACCATCAAAGCTATCCATGATTAAAATGCAGCAATGAAGTCAACACTAACACGGATGAATTAAAAATGCTTTTACCAAGTAGGTGAGAAAAGAACAAATTGACTGCTGGATTGCGGTCAAAACTCACAGTGAACATTTGAGAGCAAGTTCATTTCAGATCCAATTTGAAGGTATAAATGGGACTGGAATTCTGATAATTTGGCAGGTGTCTGATGAGACATGATTCTGTCATCAATTGTGGGCATAACCACTGTAACAGTGTGCCATGGAGATACCTAATGTGGCATTTCACTTTGCACTTCACAAACAGCTGAGAGACATCACCTGATAACACCCTGTTCACTTGGCCTTTGGGGAAAAGATAATTTGGGAAGAGATGCTTAAGGGGTTTTTTTTCCCTTCTCCAAGGAAGGATATTTATTGAGAATGCTACAAAGATATTCTGAGGGCATATCTGAAAGTGCCCTCAAAGGAATAGAATGGTCACCTGTTAAAAGAGACTAATGCAATACTATTATGACATGCCGTTTTGATAGTTGGGGAGTGAGTGGGCATAGAAATGTTATATTGTACAGTTGGAAGTTGCCAAATATTTCTATGGTCATCTTGCTATCTCAGTAAATGGTAGGCCAGCCACCGTTACTAGTTGTCCAGTGAGACAATATGCTATCTTTGCACCGCTACAGTAGTGTCACTCAACATGAGTGAACAGCAGCCAAACTAGAAGAGGACACTCAGGGAGTAGGTGAACTTGTTTCTTTCGTCTGCTGAATTCATTGTCTGGGGTGAATGGTGTGTTTTGCCTTCTCTCAGTTGTTGTCCAGATCTTATTCATAAAATCCAAAGAATGCCTCTGAGAAATGACCTATCTCCTATTTGCATATTCCACCCTTCCTTCTGTACCTCTATACTCTAACATTTTCAATTTCAGTAGGATTTTCCTGCAATAGGATCTTGAGAATGCTAGACAATTAGAGAAGCTTTTTTTAAAAAAAAAGTATGAGGAAAAGATTATTTCATTTGGAAAACTGCCTGTAATACATTCAGAGAGTAGAGCTGTTTGATTGTCTTCTGGGAAAAAAAATTAGTTTAAAAAACAAAACTAAATCCACCACTACTTTTAGAAGATGTGCCTAGCATGATGGTTCATTTCATCCTTCTAACACTTCCCCATGAAAAAAGGCTTCTATTTGGGGTCCTGAATTTGCTTTGCCCTGCCAATAAGTCCTAATAATTTAGGTGACTTTTGTTTCTGCATTTATAGACATAACCCGAATTCTACCTCTACTCACCACAGAGAGATCTGAGATCTCCACTGAATTCAGTAGAAGAACATTTAGATTACAAGCCACAGTAAGTGTCAGTTTAAGTAAAGATGATGATGATGATGATGATGATGATGATGATGATGATGATGATATGTAGCTAACAGCAAATATATGGGTTTTGTATCCGATCTTTTATTGAATTGAGATGAACACTGAGTCCTCTGGGATTCTTTGCCTCTTTTGACCTGAAAGGTTTTTTTTTCCCTCCTGATATGATCCAACATTTTGATTCAAATTAGATATGACTAACTGGGCCAGATAAAATCACTTTGGCGGCCAGATCCCTTCCATAGATCACAGTCATTACTCTGTCAGATATTACTGCAATAAAGCCTTGTTCTTCAAAAGATGACAAGACTTAGAAAAATGTGTTGAATTCTTTCAAATTTCATTCCACTGAGCTACTTCAGGCAACAAAAATGCCCTGGCAGGAAGAAATGTTAGTATTAGTGAGTATGCATTTTCCTTAACATCTTATGTGATGGTCAAAAGAAGGAAGATGCAAGCAATGAACCAATGTAGAATGGGAAGAGAAGAGATGGTACGGCATATATAAAACCTTCAGTTTCCTCTTAACCTGCAGTTCTCTGAGCCCATGGCCTCCAATACCTTGCTCCAGTACTTCTCTGGCCTCATTAATTTCTAGCTTATTAAGTAAGGGGCATGGATATGCACGTACTCAACTACAAAGTTACACTGGTCTTCTGGAAACGGTTTTTGCTTTGTCTGCAATTCCTCTGGTCTGAAAAGAAGCCCTCAACTCCACTTTGAGGAAAAACAGATGATAAATGTATAATGTGTGGACACATTCCTCAACATATGAATCAGATTCCATCTCTGGGAAAATGTTGACAGTAGCTGAATTGCCAAGCGCTGTGGAAGGCAAAATGGTTACACCTGAAATTCCAGGTTCTTCCTTTAAGTCTTTGTATTGGTGATATAACCACTCTCATTCCATGATGGTGAGTGGCCTAGATCTTGAGACATAGCAAATAAAGGGAAACACAGGGCCTTTCAACACTACACTGTTATAGTGCTATTATTCCACTTTTAACATCCTATGGAATCCTGGGCTTTGCAGTTTAGGGAGGGGCCTTTAGAATTTTCAGCCAGAGAGCTCTTTGGCCTCAATGGACTACAAATCTCAGAATTCCACAGGATGTTGAAAGTGGAATAGCAGCACTATAACAGTGTAGTGCAGAAAGGCCCACAGTGACTGGAGGTATTTACTTCATTGATGTCTGTGAAGTGTGTGCCCCAGCCTCAGTTGCATAGAGGTGGGGTGTGGGTAATGGGGATGGTTCGCTCCCAGCAGCAATTTTTTGGGGGGTGGCCTGGCTCCTTTCCTGCCCTCCCCCATATTCTGTAGCCCACCCTATCCACCATAGGCCTGCCTCATCTGTCACTGTCATGCCCCACACGCTGTAGCCCTGCCCCCTCCTGCCCATTCCACGCACTCCAAGCTCCACCACTGCCCAGCCTAGTTTTCTGTTTTGTTTCTAAGGGGACAGCATTGTGTGGTTAGATAGCATCCAACAAAAGCATATACAAGGTAGCACTAAAAGAGCACACCAGGTTAAGTGCAGATAAACTCTCACCACAGTTTGCCACTCTAAGTTCAAAGTCATCAGTAAGTATAACTAATCTTCAGTGAAGTCATCACCTAGGCACACATTACTTTCTTCTGTAAGCTAAACTGAAAAGTAGCTATTAAGTAGAAATACTTTCACTTACTGGAATGTTGATATTTGCCCTTTGTAAATCACAGTATTGCTAAATCTCTCCTCAGGTGAATAGAATATAAAAAGGTTCATTGTTTCAGCCATCTGCTGGTGACACATTTCTCAACCACTTCTTGGTCTTAATCTCTAAATGACTTGTGCTTCTGCATTCAGGTCCATCCATCCAGCTATGTTGATATAAACTTTTGCAGACAAGGTTATCTCTTGTGCTAGCTGGAGGTCTACAGTCAGACTTCCAGATCTCCGCATTCTGTGTCCACAGATTCAACCAACCACAGCTTGAAAATACTCTAAATAAATAAATAAAGCAAACTTTGATTTTGCCATTTTATCTAAGGGACACCATTTTATCTAAGGGACACCATTTCACTACACCAGTGGTTTTTAACTTAAGGTCCATGGAACCCTGGAGGTCCATGAAGCCCTCGCAGGGGCTCTGCAAAGCCTTGCTGCTGGACACCAATAGCAATGCAGCAACCAAACTGCTCCCTCATTTGCAAATAAGGGAGCAGTGTTGGTACTCCGCCTCACTGCCATGTCTCTTTCATCAGGAATGTGGCAGCAGGGGATGTGGGTACCCAAACTGCTCCCTTGTTTGCAAATGAGGGAGAAGTTTTGGCACCTGCACTCCTCCACTGCCATATCCCTGACAAAAGGGACATGGTGGCAGCTGTGTACACACCCAAACTATGACTCTGGAGACTAGGGTTTGAACTCTGCATACACATATGCATTCGCAGAAACCCACTGGGTGACTTCAGGTAAATTACATTTTCTCGACCTCAGAAAAAGTCAAAGGCAATTCATCTTGCCAAGAAAAGCTCCATGATAGGTTCACCTTAAGTTCACCATAAGTCAGCTTTCAAAGGAGAGGGACATGATGGCTAGAAAGAACATCCCCCATCAGTGACACTTCATTGTTATGTGCCTTCAAATCACTTCTGACTTATGGTAATCCTAAAGTGAACCTATCACATGGATTTTTTTTTTTTTTTTTTTTGGCAAGATTTGTTCAGAGGTAGTTTGCCCATGGTCACCTAGTATTTGAGTGGGGATTTGAATCCTAGGCCCTTTTTGCACCTTACCTTTTTGGGGAGGTGAGGGGCAGCACTCACATGAGAAGACTTCAGAGGAAGGTTTTCTCATCGCTGCTGCTTGGGCTCCGCAGCAGCTTCCTGGTAGCATGAGCGCCCTGCCTGCGCCCTGCCCCTTCCTTCTGCAGTGCAGCCTGGGAGCTGTAGGCTGCGCTGGGGCAGGAAGCACGACCAGCCCGGCTCCAGAGGCTCCGCAGGGCAGGTAAGTTCACCCCAGGCCCCTGACCAGTGCGCAAGCATGCACCATTTTCAGCTAAAAGTCAAAAATAAAAAGGTGCGTATGCACTGCGTGTCACGCTCTTGAGCATTGTGTAAATGTGAGTGGGTCATGCAGACCGCTTCTCACATTTACGCAACGCTGAAGGGGCCCTTTCGCTTAAGAAATGCTGTGCAAAAAGGGCCCTAGTCTCCAAAAGCTTTTAATAAATAAATAAATATTTGAAAATTTAAATATTTAAATCTCAAGTTAACTTGTGTGTCCCTGACAACAAATATTTACAAAGGGTCCCTGGTCAAAAAAAAAAAAAAAGTTTAAGAAGTACTGTAGTACACCATGGTATACAATGGGACTTGAGTATCCATAAATGTTGATATCCATGGGAGGGTCGTGGAACCAAACCCTAGCAGATACTGAGGGACCACTGTATATTCTTAATTCTGAATATGAGTACAAACACAGACAAATGAAAGCATCTGTGACGAATTGGGTTCCAGCAATAGATGATGAATACAAATTAATGTGTAGAAGTACATGCAGAAATGAATTGCTGTCTTTCTGTACATATGGATATAACAGTTCATCCTAAATTATTTTGGTTAGATTATTTCTGTGTGGTACATAACTGTATACAGTACATATCCCAAAGATAGTCCCTCAATATTCATTGCATCTTTAAAAGATACTTATCCATGAACAGTTGCATCAGAATTTTGATAAGGAGGCAGCTTTAGATCTCACTGAAAGCAATGCAGGGTGGATAGAGTAAACCCAAACTTGGGCGCATATTGGCAAATGCACTTAGATGTACATCAGTTTTATCCAAGATTGCTAATCCAGGAAATGATATCTTCTGGTGATCTGAAGCAATATATTAGTGTGTGTGTGTCTGTGTGTGTGTGTGTATTAATGAGGACGTGAAAGCCAACCTTTTCCATTTTAACAGTAACTTTTATGTGTCACGGTTTGGGTTATAAGAAGCTATATTTATTCATTATTTTAGAATGTTATTTTATAGTCATTTGGAAGGATGTGGTCGTTTGGTCAGTTTCCATTTTTAAAGTTTTTAAAGCACACACAATAAAGTTAACATTATATATACATTATACACATAAAGACACATATATATTAAATAGGGACTAATGCTAAAGTGTTGGCTGTTATTAATATGCATATACTAGAAGTATAATTTACCACCTACAATTTTCATTAATCTTTCCGATTCTGGATTTCCTTATCTAGACCGAAGTGAGAGAAGTAGTACATACCTGGCATGTGATTATCTCCCAGTAGGATTGCCTATGACAGTCACTTGCAACAAACATATATTCCAGTTCTTAATGAATGGATACATAAAATATGATAATATGTCTTGATGCCCAGATTAACTAATTAGACATAGGCTGGAAAAGATGGACTAAAATTAAATACTTTTCCAAAACACTCTACACAGTTAATTAATACAAATCCTCTGAATCCAAATGTTCCATATTTGTGCCATAAAATGAAAAGCAGCTAATCGGACAGTCTGTGGATTATAATAAAATATTAAAAGTGGGGAAGAGTACTTAGAGAGGCTAGGTTGAGTTGGGAGTGTTTAAAGCCTCCTTAATTATTAAAATTAACTAAGTACAGCTTAAGATGATGATTCATGAAAAGCCTGAAGATATTTTTCCATCACATATTGCATCGTCTATATTTGATGCATATCTTTATTAAGATTAAACAAAAATTGTTACTTGAAATAATTGTTAGTTAAACCCAGGATATGATTCATTGTGCTGGATGGCACAACAATGCATCTAAAATTTGCCAGTGAACATGTTGGCTGTTATTAATATGCATATACTAGAAGCATAATTTACCACCTACAAGGGGCATATCATTCATAATTAGATCATTGCCTTTTTATTTCTGCAAAAATTAGGTGTTGCAATTCTTCTATCATGCTTCAATCATTCTTCTCTGGCAGGCACACCTAGGGATAATCCCTGATAACGCATATAAACAATTAGTCTTACATCTCAGTGAGCTATTCATACACCCACTCATATATATACTTTGTATATTGGAATGGTTGCCACAGACAGTTCCTAATTTTGCAACCTGAAAGTATGTGGGAATAATAACTTTGAAGGGAACTCAAAACACAATGGGAAGAGCTGTGCTGGATCAAGTCAAAAGATGATGAAATCTCACAATCTATCACCACAGTGGGCTGCTAATGCCTGTGGGAAGAAGCCCATCAACAGGACAGGAGTATCTCAAACACCCTCCTGCTCATAATAAGGACAGTTCAGAATCTCCTTGACAGTGTGGGGTTACTGTGGAGAAGGTGAACTAGAATAGCAATTGAAAGCAATGGTTATGAGCCAGAAAACTTCTATTCTAAATTTTACATTAGTCATAGTGTCTTCGTAGCTTGTATCCTACAAACTCCTATCTCCTCTTGGCCACTGGCTGCGCTGCCTGGAGGACTCTGGGAATTGTAGTTCACAAAAAGTAACTTTCTCCTATCTCTACTGTTAGCAGTAGCTGCTACCTGACATGCATATGACTTACTCTATTGAGCTGTAGTGTTGCTATCACTAAAAGGATGATATTCAGTTGAAATGAATGTACTCTCCAAAAGTTCCATTTCTGAATATTGATGTGAGATATTCTCTCAGTACAGCCTATGATCAGGGCTTCAGACACAGAGAGGAGGAAAAGGAACAGAAATGGACTGGTGGACCAAGCACAGATCAAGGGGCTTATCATCTCTGAGGAACAGTTTGTTGTTGGTAGCACAGAAGATCCCTCACACAGATAGACTGAAGCCTGAGGATCTTAATATGCTCACCACTGAGCACACACAACCAGCTCTACCCCTCTTCTCCTGGGCACAGGACTAAAGATGGAACTATGCCTCAACGGAAACCTAGAGATTGGTATCCAAAGCCTTTTTGGTGGGCTGAAATCTCTAGTCTCTCAGACTTATTTAGGGGGAAGCAATAAGAACTGATGGATAACCTGGATAAAGCCCTGATGGTGCCTCCAGAATGAACAAGGGAATGAAGGCAGCCGCAAAATCTTATCATCAAACAAGAGTATACATGCATCACTTTTTTAGAAGCACTTATTCGAGTGGTGAAAGGCATCTGTTTATCATGGCATGTGATTTTCCTCACCTATATGTCTTGAATTTAGCATGCTTTGTTATGTGATTGGTCATTGGATAATAAGCATAAGCAGGTTTAATTTGCAAATATGATTACTGAGGCACACATTCAGTAAAGAAATCCTGTTCTGAGAGAATAAAAGAGTTAGCTGTGGGGGATATGTATTCCCAATGTCTAAATTTGCCTCCTGGTAACTCTCTGACAGTTGTTTGGCACAGTATCTCTTATGCCCAGCTCCTTTACTGGACACATTGATGGGCCATTTCTCTTGCTGATTCAGCCTTTCTAGCTTACAATTTGCTCCTTCTTTTGCTATCATACCAGACAGTTCTCCATCCTTTCAGTGATGATGAGGAATTATTGAGTGTTGGTGGAATTGTACCAGGCACATTTGTCACCTGTAGCAGGCACCATACTTGGACTCACAATTTTCTGCCAAGCCTACCTATGGCTGCCATCTTGGCTGTTTAATTTTTACCTTAGGTCTAAACAGATACTTATGCACAGCAGTGTCCATTTTGGATGATAACGATAATGGATCATCATTCGAACAAGACCCATGTATTCTTAAAAGCAGTCCTCACAGACCTTGGAAAAGTATATATATATAATTTTTCTGTTCAATACAGAAGCCTGCAAAGAAATATACTGTTTTCATTTGCTAGAATAAATGCTCTGAGCAACTGGGTTTGAGGCTTAATATATCGTGCTTCATGATATCAACAGAGATGTTCCTAGGTTTCTGGTTTTAGCTCTGAAATCTCAGGGCCAAGGGTTGGTCCTGCCCTGGCAGCTCTATCTGTAAGTCATGAAGACTTTTCAGTTGATTCTTCAGCAGTTTGTCACTTGACTAAATAAATAAATAAATAATCAGCATGAGCATACTAGCATCTGTGAACACACTATCACACATGTATTAAAAGTCTTCAAATTGCCAATACGCAGCTTTTCAGTGAAGCCAGCTCATGGTTTCAACTGCCAGTCATCAAGTAATGACTGCGTACATGAATAAGCCTTTAGCCACTGGAGTGAAGTTCCAGAAATTCAGATGGAAAGTTCTACTTGAATTAATTGTTTGTTGTACTTTGCTTAATAAGAGGAATGACGAAACACTGAACAAATTCAAAGACTATTGGGAATGCCTAACACATTATATGAAAGCTAGATGGGGGATTCTATCAGTAATAAGTTAAGAGGAAAGATAGCAAAGGAAAATGGAAAGAAGACTAGTAACTAGGTAATAATAATGATTTAATTGTTAGTGAAAGGAGACATACAGATGATATAAATTTTTGTATGTAATATGGAGGTAGAAACAGATAAACTTTTTAGATCTCGTTAATGAACGTATTATAATTTTTTTTAATTTACAACTTTATAACTTTTGAGTTGAATCCAATAAGTAGTTGGTTGTATTAAATAAATAAATAAATAATTTTTAAAAAGAAATTAATTGTTTGTTTTATTGCTCTCTAAGTATTCTTTGGGCTCTCATGAATAAAGCACTAAATTTGGTCAGAAAGATATGTAGATTCAAGGAAACAGCCACCCCAAAAGGCTGATGTGATGCTGGCAATAAGCATCTGAGCCAAACTCAGGTTGTTACTTGCAGTTTCTAACACCACATACATCTCAGGACCAAGTTATTTGAGAGATCTGCTTATCCTGTACAGATTGGTCTTGTCTTCATGCTCTGCTTACCATGCTGTAGCCTAGTAAAGGTAAATTTGGATCTGATGTGAAGGAAAGTTTCCCTCTTGTGGAGTTGACCATGCTGAACAATCTTCTCATTGACATTAGACTGGTTCTCCATCATAGGTGTTACTGCCATCAATTTAATAATTATTGATTTAAGCAAGCATTTTTCTTATTATTTCTGTTATATCACCAGTTGCCGGTGGATTTTAATTATTTTTAATGAATTGTTTTATTGACCTTTTTCCCATCTTATTTTTTCAAAACCTTTTTTAACCACTGGTTTAATTGTAACAGTTTTTACCATAAAATCCTTTGAGATATTTTAAAAAGTGAAAAGCAGTATGGAAATATTCTCAAATAAATGAAGATGCTTCATTTAATCCCACCGATTAGTGAATAGGGATATACACATTGTTGTTGATAACTGTTCTATATACTTACGCTAATCTGGGTTAGAACTATGCTTTCACTAATTAAGAGGACAAGTTTTTTCTCATCCACTAGTAAGAAGTGGTATCTTATCAGCTTTATGGAGTATCCCCCTGCAGCCAGTATTTCCTAAACCAAAAGATAGGAAGTAGCACATTCTGATTTATATGCTTCCGTCCATTAAGGGAGAAACAGATTAATGGGGAAATGCTTTTTAGTTACTCTGGAGTTCTTCAGTGGGTTGCATTGCTGCCTTATGATTTATTTTTCCTAGATCCCATTGTCAACACAGTCAAAAAACACCCTCCCAAATTCTGCAATGACATTAAAAATAGCAGAGGCCTGTTTGGTTTCCTTTTAGAAAGCAAAGGTCAGACGTGGTGTTAAGAGGGCAGCCTGGGGTCAGAATAATACAGTAGGACTTGGTGGGAGGGGAGGCTGAGGAGTTGGGGGGATGGATGCAGTTAGGTTAGCATATTGTCCTGGGGTTAAGAGCTTTTCTGAAGCCCCGATCCATCTTCATCCTTGTAATGAGGCTATTCTTACTTTCAAAGAAAGTGTTGCTATGAAACACATTGGCAAATTTGAGGCCTGCTTATTTCAGCTCAAGGCCTATTGTTCTTGGGGGTGTAATTGGTGATCAAGAAAGCCATAAAACAGCCCAGCTATTAAAATAGCTTGAATTGAAGCTGAAAGGAGAGTATTTTATACAGTGGTGGCTTCTCTGTAGAGGCAACTTTCACCCTCACGTGAACCAGAGTTTATGGAAAGACCTGATGACACCGCTCTTGTTTAACCTCCAAGAGAACCGGGGTGGGGAGGGGGGGGCGGAATGGGTGGAGGGAAAGAAGGGGGTGGGAAATCAAAAACGAAATAGAATTAATGAGCCTTCACATATTGTCCTGTTTCTTTTGTTGTGAAAAAGCTGGGTGAAAATGAAGTAGAAAGGCAGGGGATAGAACAGAGCCCCCATTAATATCAGGTTATAAATTCCACAAAACATTAACTTCATTACATAGCAATTACTATCTGTAATTGGCAGAAGGGAAGATTTTACTTTCTCATCAACTGTTTGTTGGATGGGACTCAGCATTTTTACCTAGCTGGCAAAGGTCACGCTACTGACAAGGGGAACAATCTTAACGCAAAGAAAATGTAACGCTTTACTTGTCTTAAGTTGTAACCCAATGTCTTTATGACAATACTGATGGGGCCAATATAATTTCTAATTTTATCTAACTGATATGTGTCGTTCTTAAAAGTTAATTAAAATATGTGCACAATTTTTTAGCGGAGGAGACTACGTGGTTTTATATTGTACCTTCTTTTGGGACCAGCTCTTTTTCTATGTTACACTGTATCACACCAAGCACACTAATGTGACTAAATAAGTAAATAACACACTGCAAAAGGTTGAAAAAGAGATATCGCTTAGAGCAGATACAAGCAGAAAGCAGCTTGAGGGTCTCAAGCCTGGGTGCCTAGACGATGTTGGGCTACAACTTCCAGAATCTTCAGCCAGCATGAGCAATAGTCTAGGATTCTGGGAGTTATAGTATAACAACTTCTGAAGACCCAATGTTGGGAACCACTAGCACAGGAGACAGACCTGGGTTCAGGTTCCTGTTCAGTCAACCTCACTGGACAACTATGACTGATTCTCAGGATAACCTACAGCACAGGGATGATGATGATGATGATGATGATGACGACGACGATGATGACGATTTCCCCAGCACTGGGATTTAAAGTGGCTTACAAAATATTAAATCTAGAGTAAAATATGTACCAAAAAATAGTTTTAGATGGTTACGAGGGTACTTATGCCTGACCTAGTCCTGAATAACAACAACAGCGACAATGATGATGATGTTTACCTTTATGTTTATGATTAGCAATGTAATAGTAACAGGGGCAGTATTTGATCTAGAACTCCAGGAGCTTCCAGCCAGCAAAATTTGAAAGCTTACTTTCTTGGACTACAACTTACAGAATCCTAGTGATCAAAGTACCTTGAGGTTCATGGGAGATATATACAATGTTATTTCTGGCTCTGAGTTTTGTTTTGTTTTAATTTTACCTGCTGCCCCTGACATAGTGTTGCTCTGAGACAATGTGGTGAGGCTGGCAAGGAGGAGAAGGCAACCCAAAGGGGACATTTTGCAGGTCCCCTTTATATGTTTACTTTCCCAACTGCAAGTGTAAACGCCTTGTGTGGAAGCACTCAAATCAGCATAATAAATGCACCAGTAAATCCAGTTTACAACATTAACACACACACACAAGACACAGATGTATTTTAGAGAGACAGCTTTGTTCGAGGTTGTGTTGACATCACTTAATTTTCCTAAGACGAAGGCTGCCATCTGAGGCTGAAGGTCCACTTAGTCTTCTTACCAACAATGGCCAGCCAGAGCCATGCTGGTGAAGAGTTGTTTTTTTTTTTAACCTTTAAGGTTTATGAGTGGAGTTTGATAGTAGATTGAATTCAGCAGTTTATTTAAAAACACAGTGCTGGGTGAACCCTGGCATGGTAGCCCAAGATTCCACTTCAAACAAGCAATTAAATCAATTTTATATAGAATTCTTACAAAAACATGAAGTGGTAGCAATTAAGCATACATACAAACTCAGTAGTAAGGAACAACCATTATTTCCGAACTATGTACATCACACTTGTTAATTTAATCTTATTCAATATTCTTGCTGTTGTCTTATCTGCAGGATATGTCAAAATGTTTTAGAACATAGCTCAGCGTATTTGTACACACTTAACTTAAGATCAGTAGGAACTTTCAAATTTTTCTTTGTCTAAGCAAAATGTTTTCTTCAACACAGGTCCACCTCATTCAGGTTTTATGGTCACTTTCTGACTTCACTAAGATGTCCAGAAGCAAGGCATGAGGATGATAATGCCTCCCCTTTATTTACTTGTATGTATGTATGTATTTATTTATTTATTTATTTATGCCCGTAGCAATTGGTATTTAGAGATGAAATGCCTTCTGAAGATGGATTTCTCATAATTGCTTAACACGATAGTCATTCATCATGATGGCTGACTCATGATTGTGTCCTCTGGCATTGGCATTTCTTGATTTACATAAGAGGAGTCCCTCTGAGTGGGCCTGAAGGAGGACCTAAGGTAGATTCCCCTAGGAGATCATTATACCTTGTTCATGCTCCCTTGAGTACTAGTCAACAAGACCAGTCAGGAATCAAAGAGAGATGGAAATCATAGTTTATTTCCGTGTCCATGTTCCTTTTTCATATGCTCAGTCAAAATTTGTTCCATCCCATTATTGCAACCAGCTCATGAAAGTGTATCATTAAATGCACATTTATATGTTATATGTTTCCTCTCAAAATGTATTTTTCTCCCAAAATATGCATTTCAAACTATGTTTTGTTATTGCATCAAATCATTTGGAGACTCCTGATTGACAGCTATGTTCCAAATGCAAATTAGTTCTAGAGGTGTGGATCAGAATTAATACCTAAATTTGCAGATATCATTTTGTTGTTTTTTAAAATATGCCTATACACTGACAGAATGGCTGCATATTACTCAGTTGCTCTTTTAAGGCTGTCTTCTAGAAGGAAATGAGACTTAGAATTGCTAATCTGGCTTATCTGTGATAAAAGGCCTCACTTTAGCTCCCATGCACATTATAGCAAGTTGTCTTGTTGGGGCAGTCCAAAGTTCTGCAAGTACAATCTGGTGATTCCAACACGTGGGTAAGACGTGACACAAGACAGACTACAGGGGGACAAGTGAACGGTAGGAGACAGTACACACTCCCCCTTCTATTTGTGATTTGTGCAGGCCCACATGTAGTTTAGCCTTGAACCCAAGAAAAGTTCATCCTTATTGGAGTGGATAGAAGACTATGCTGGAGACAAGGCTAGACAAATACATGACATCATTCAGGGTTAAATGGCATTATATCTGTGATGCCTTCTTCTTTAGCCTGAGATTTTACTTTCCCTGACTACATTTTGGGGGAACAAATAGGCTTCCAAACAATCTGCATTTCACCACACAGAAAGATCAAGCTCATTGGCACTTGGCCTGCTCTTCACTTTTCAAGAATCGGACAACCAGCCTGTTGCCTGTTGCAACTTCTGTAGTGCAGTAATGCTACTCTTGATGCATAATAATATAACAAGGACTCGTTTTATTTTTTAGTTTAAACCTGCAATAAAAATATCACAGGAAAATAAACCCTTGTCAGCTTGGATTCATTTCAGACACACTTCTAATTTTATGCTTTGACAAAGACTACCAGGGTGAAATGTATCAGCAAGCCAAGTTTCTTTGCACAAACATGATGGAGATGGGAGATTCACATTGATAATTTCATCTACATGAGTTTGTGAAATGATTAAAGGTGTTCCTTATTATGTCTGCATCAGCCCTTTCTTAATAACATGTAGCAATTTCAAACGTTGTATTAAATAGATGTTTTACATTTCAAGGATGTTTTAATATTGTGATTCTTAATCAATCCATTTTGTACACTTCGTATTATTTAACTGCAAACTGCCCATGGTGTTTGAGAATTCCCCTAGCCTTCAAGGAAAGTTATATTGGCCAAGATCCTACATCACTTCCACAGAGCATGAGTATCTACTGGCAGACTTACAATACACAAACCCTCCATGGAATGCCAATGTAGGGAAGATGTGAAGATCAATGTCAATGCACATGGCTGACAACTCATTGTCCAACTGCAATGGCAATACATGGAGACAACGTACAATCACATGTTACTCTGTGCACTTTAATGCACTACTGCATACATACTGATCCCAAATATACAATGGTCCCAAATGCTCAGCTCTGCTTACGCCACTATCAGCTGGATATGACAGCTGGATTCTATCCCTCAAAAAAGTCACTTACATTGTTGTATGTCACTAAACAGGATGCCACCCCCCTGTGTTCCATGCAGCCTTCTTAATAGAAGGTTTATGTAAGAATAGGGAACATATTTTTGAATGCTATCTGAATAAAGTAATATAGCTAACATAAAAAAAAAAATTGACATTAGACACACACAGAGGGAGGGGGTATTCAATGAAAATACTATTCCTAAATAAGAACGTTCCTCATTGGCATTGTTTGAAATGAAAAAAGGAGTTTAACACAAACATTTATGTAGCCAAGATAATAACACATGCAAATAAATTTCCTGTTATTTCATTCTTACAAGATGCTAGGTAAAGCAAAAGCCAACCAGTTCCATATACAAATGTCCCCGATGGAAGATTTGCGAACATGTGTCTATGTCATGGGAGGGGGTTAAAAATACTGTCAAATACTGAGAATATAATTACACAGTGGAAACAGCATGAAGCCACAATACAAGGTTTCAAACTGTTGTATCTACAGGTTTTTAAACTATGAGAGCCCTCAACAACTTTATAGGCTCCCTACAGGATAAGATAACAGCTTTTAAAAATTGTAAAAAAGAAAACCAGCCAACCAACCAAACATCTCAGATAAGTTCTTTGTGTTGAATGGATATTTATATTCATAAAAATATTTCTAGAGCCTATGAAACATGGAAGCCTTCATTTTTATATATTTAAGCCTGAAATATAAAAGCATGTCTTAATGCAGTTTTGAAACATATTAATATATCAAAATGCATAATATAGATAATACAATACAATATGAAATCATGTACATTTTCCCAGAAAACGAAGGCAATATATCACAGTTTCTGATTTATTGTTCTCTAAACACATTTTAATCAAACTATTCCATAGATGACAAATTTATTCTGTTAGCATAAAAGTAGTTGATCTTATTCACTGTTCCATGTCCTTCCTTCAGTCTAACTGAATACTGTATATACTAACTATATACTGAATATTTGAATCTCTTTCTTGTGGATTGGATCTGCAAGTGCAGTCTTACAGAATACATATCTATGCAGAAGCTAGTCCTACTGAGCTACTGAAAAGTAAGACTTATTGACCTGACTGCCAAGAAAGTAGCTAGGGAACTGCAGTCTTACCCATACGTCAGAGTGTATCTACACTGCAGACTTCTCTGTTGCAGATGAGGAGTGTGCACTAGAATTCTCCAGCAAAGAATTTTGACTGGATCCAACTCAATATATCAAATGAGGAGATGATAATCAAAAAACATAGTGCCTAGGTGGTGCTTCTGAGCATGTGCAGTATGCAATTCCCTTACCACAAAATAAACAAATGGCCCGCCATCACTGAAAAGAGGAGACAGAGCCTCTGGGTCACAGGGAAATGATTTTAAGCGGAGTGAAATCCTGGCTCGGAAGCTGACATAGTTGCACCTTCTTTTTTAAGGAATTCAGTTCTGACGTCTCCTGATCACATTTCATAAATGAAAGCAATTAAAGTTAGGTCATGTAGAGCACTTTCTTAGCCTATTCTTATTTTAATATTCATTATCCCATGGAGAAAGAAGCAGGAAGATTTTAGAAGGAAGCTCTGTGTAACATCAAAAAGGTTATTATAGCTAATGCCACTTAAACGCAAACTCCATAGAAAATAGGGAAACGCCACTGACTTTAGAAGACTCACATAACAAATATTTCCTGATGTGCACCTACTGTGAGTCTGACTAATCACCTTCTGATCCTTTGCCTGCTGCTTCATTGTAGCTCTGGGATTATGTAAAGCAAAAAGTAAAATAATGCCATTCTCTACCCTGCGTTTCAGTGGCCAACTATGTTACATTGACAAGTAAGGCTACTTTTCTGTGTTGTATAATTTAAAACAAGACTGTGTTGTGAATTCGTATACATAATTCCTATGCAGTCCACAGAAGCTGTAGCTGCACATTACACGTGAAGTTTCTTTTCTTTTTTGTTTCTCTGAGTGAGATCTGCTCTTCCTCAAGGATGTACTCACCTGCGTAAACATAAAGTGGACTGGACAATCACATACTTGGTCGGTGGCAGAGCCCACAATCAGAAAGGCATGTTTACTCAAGCATTAATATCACAAACTTGGAGAAAGCCGTGACTATTCAAGTAGACTGAATAGGTTACAAATGCCAAACCTCAAATTTTGAGAGAATGACACTTGACCGTAACACAGCTTTGAACCACTGAGGACTGGTTCAAACATGCCTTTGAGAATGCAGCATCAAAGGAGACTGGCATATGTGAACGAGTCCTCAAAATCAAGCTGCCACATACTCCCTTGAACACAGGAAGTTAACTCACATACCAGTTAAACAGTGAGTTTCTGGAAGAAATTAAGGAAGGTACTCTCAGATTCTTTGTCTTTGTCTGCTTGCTTGGGAGTAAGTCCATGGATATAGCTGCAAAGGGATGGGTAGTATAAGGGGATAGGTAGAATGAGGGTACGGCCCTCAAATAAGAATTCTTCCCCAAGTGAAATTTTCTTTAGGTCTTGATATTAAACATCATTTACACTTAGAACTCTTACAGTTGCTGTATTTACATTCCTTTGGTATCTTTGTCTGCCCATCTTCTTTAGATGCCTAAACTTTATTTCTAAATGCTCTCTCAAGTTACCAGAAATTTGCTCAGTGAAGGAAATGTTCATTTGGAGGGACAGAATTCTCATTGAGAGGGCCATGTCCCCCAAATAAGTATGTGACACTTCTTCTCAAAGCATGTGATTCAGCTATGTGATTCCCTCCCACAAGATATAGTGATGGGTACCAGTTTAGACAGTCTTTAAAAAGCTAGGTGAATTCACAGAAGGTAAAGCTGTCAAAGGCTATAAGTCATGGTGGCTATACACTACTGCCAGGTTCAGAAACCATAGTAGAAGACTATTGCTCTCATATCCTGTTTGTGAGCTTCCAACATAGATTTGCTTGGTGACTGTGAGGACAAGATAGAGTAGACTTTATAGGCCTTTGACCTGATTCATCTTTTTTTTCTTTTTTCTTTTGGTGGTAAGTGGGCAACTGAGGAGACCTGACTAGCAGAAGTGGCCATACACTGGCCTAAAGGGACATCTGTTTAATCAAGAATGAGGAAGGAAAATCAAGTCAGAGGATGGAAATGTCACTCCAAGACAGAGGAAAAGAGCAGTTAGGGGAGTGGTCATTGGTATTGTCTTAAAATCCCAGTTTGATATGGAATCAGATGTTGTGCCCTCTGGGTCAATGCATAAGGAATCTTTCATAGCTCCCACAGGAAGACTATAATTAAAAGAAATGTGGTGAAATAGAAATAATAATGGCAACCAATTGAACAGATACTGACTTCCTGAGAGTGTAGGCACACCGGGATGTATGTGAGATTCGGCATCAGAAAATTGTCAGCAGCTGCTTAAGCACAATTGGGAAAGAGAGTGTCAAACCAGTCAGAACACCAGAATGATGTACATCAAGGTTTTGTTTGTTTAGTCAGAAGCAACCCTGCTCCACTGGGAACAATGAAAAATTTATACCAAGTATGGTCTGACAAAACAAAAGAGACCCCAGTACAAAAAGGGTAGGTATGCCTTATACCCTTGACATTTCCACAACACATAGAAATAGGTTCTAAGAGAGCATAAAAAGTTTGTGCTTTCGAACCCAAGGGCACCATTAAAGCAGAGCTCAAAAGGAATCTGATAAATAAATAAATAAGGCGTTAAAATTCCACACTGACAAGAAGTGAGAGAAAGGATGCAAATCGCCTGTGCGTTTAGGTGCCAAAAAGAGAAATCAGTGGGAGAGTAATGTAACTGTCTTGTTGGAGGCACATGAAATATTCTGCAGTGTTGGATGGTCCATGGGGAGGGGCTGTGTTAATGTCAAGAAATGGCCCAACCCACAGTTGTGCAGTCAAATTGTTCTATTCAGCAAAATCATTGTTCAGCAAAAGGATAAATATGAAGGAATATAATCCCTATCCCATCTCTGTTGCAAAGATCCAAAAAGTGCTGGCAGTGTCATCAATGTAAATGACAGTTTTCTTAACATCTTTCAATAAAGAGTAGCATGTGCCATGAACCTGGCTTCTGGACCTTATAATTTCCAAGTAGGATCTTCTACCCAGGAAATATCTACGTAAAAAAATGTCTTGACGTGAGGAAACAGGTTTGTGGCCCCAGTTCAGGGGTAAACATGCAGGTCCCATGGTTGTTTTGAGACCCTCCCTCCTGATTTCCCCCTGTGGAGCAACAAGTTGTGTAAGCATTTAATGAGATGTTCAGTAAGGAGTTCTAGGGGTGGGAAGCAGAGAATTGGTAGGATAATTATGTAGACATTAAATACTAGCAGGGGACAGAGAGAAAGCTAAACTATTTAATACCTTCTTTGCCTCAGTCTTCTCCCAAACTAGTGAAAATAGCAGAAATCATGAAGTAAGCAGACTACAGCTCAGAAGAGATAAAGAGGCAATAAAGGAAGATGTAGCTATTCTAAATGAATTCAAGTCTCCAGAGCCAGATGAGCTGCATCCAAGAGTACTAAAGGAACTTGCAGATGTGATTTCAGAGCTACTGTCAATAATCTTTGAGGATTCTTGGAGGACAGGAGAGGCCCCAACAGGTTGGAAGAGGGGAAATGTTGACTTTTACATAGTAGATATATATTTATTTCAAATTATTCCTTTTGTTATTAACAACACATGGTTTTCACCATGTAAAATGACCTCACCAAAGTCAGTTTTTTGGGAAAAAATAGGATAAAATATAAACCAATGATGAAGAGTAAAGAGAGAGGTGGATTTGCAATTCCAGACCTTAAGCTATACTATGAAGTGGCTTGTATGGTATGGATGAGACTCTGGATATTACTGAACAATCCAAAAATTTGACATTGGAAGGCCATGATCTACATTTTGGATGGTATGCTTTTCTCTGATATAGTACATCTAAGGTCCAAAAAAACATTCTGCAGTCATGTAATCAGGAAGGTACTATATAAAGTCTGGTTGAAATATAAACAGCTTCTACAGGTCTTTTCAATTTTGATAAGAGAAAAGATAATGAAATTGGTAGACTTGGTTGGCACATGATGACAGCTGCTGGAATAGTTCTAGCAAGATATTGGAAAACATTTAAAATCACCGCCAAAGAAGAATGAACTGAAAAACTAATAAACATTGCCAAAATGGATTCACTCACTTACATTCTAGGCAATAAAGCCAATAGCAAATTTATTAAGAATTGGGAAATGCTTAAGGAGTTCCTGCAATAGAAATTTGGCAGTGGATTTAAAGACTAATTAGTTATTAAAAGTATCTATTACGTTGAAAGAATTATTAATTTGCTTTATCATAATCAGGAAAAGGATGCCTTTATTCATATGTATTCATATGCGTATATATGGATATATAGATACATATAATGACTAATGTACATAATTATATATTTATAAATTGCTATTAGATGATGAAATGTATAGGAAGAAAAATCTTTCTTGAATTTATTTTTGTTGTCTCATATGATGGAAATTTCATTTAATTTATAAAGAAGAAGGACTAAGGTATTTAGTTGGTTTTTAACTTTTTTTTTGGGGGGGGGGATAAGAATACAATACAAAATAAGAATAAGATACAACGAAGAATATTAATATAGGCTGTCTCTCCACCATGTGGGAAGTTTATTTTATTTAACTGTTAAATGTTTAGGTATAAGCACTTATATTGTTTATTTTGTAATGTCAGGGGGGGTGTGTGTGTGTGTGATATTTGTATTTTTTCCTGTGTTTTTTATTTATATATTCTCATTTGTATCCTCCATTTTGCAGTCTTGTTATTCATGTCTTATTCTTTTTTGTACTTATTTCTTGTAATATAATATATATTTACTTTTGCAGAAAGGGCCTTAGTCACTTACATTGCTGTTCTTTAGGTACCAGGCAAATTCCTTCTTACTTCACTAGACTTCTTTTAGAAGATGTTCTTGCCATAAATGAATTGGGTTTTATATGTGTTTTGAATTTTTAGTGTACTATACTATCTTTACATATGTTAGCACATTGGATTATGAGTGGAGAAACTCAGGTTCAAATTCCTCTGTAACCAGGAGGCTTACTGGTTTACTTGCAACCGTCATTATCCCTTAGACTAACATACCTCACAGGATAAAAATTGGAGAAAGGCCATGTATGTACATTGCCTTGAGCAACTGGAAGGAAAGGCGAGATACAGAACACAACTACGAAATACAGTACAATAAGATAGGTCTGTGCTTCTCAACTGGAGAGCATGACAGTTGAGCTGACTGCAGCTAGATATTCTCATCCAGGGCACAACAGTGATTCCCAACTGTGAAAGCCACATATTATTGGAGATAAGTGTCCCAACCAGGTAGCACTAGTTTTCAAGAAAGCAGAGGTATCACCAAGATACTCATCCCTCACAGTATGCAGTGTCTTGGAGGTGGATAGCCAGTGGCAGTGAGATTTAGATGGCATGTCCTTTCTAAGCTTAGCTGGCTTGGTAGCACACAACTGCAAGTGCTTAGCCATGTTAACATAAACCCTCATTAGATAGGATTAGGCAGGAAACGGTGACAACCAAGATGGACACTAACCCTCTGAGGAACCAACTGAGGCTCTGCACACTTATTATCCTTTTAAATTACTTTAGGATTCAAGGTCTGCATCACACTCTGTGTCTGTCTGATTACAGGGAGAAACTGTCTTTTCATAGATGGCAACTTGTTTATTTTTTGTACCATTTCCAAAATGCTGCCAGCACCTGAATTTAAACATACAGGAGGTTAGGTGAACGAGAAAAAAGCACACCGGACAGTATCATTTGTGTTCCTGTTTAAAAGAAGTGACAGAAAATATGAAGAGATGCTGTGAGAAAAGTTGTTCATTGAAAAATTCATGTTGAATGGCTTTCATGAACACTTCCATGTTAGAATAAATAACATATAAAATGACTGATTGATTGTTTAACACATTTTTAAACTGCCTGTAGCCCATTCAGATAGCAAGTAAGTGTACAAATACGATACTCTAATATTTATGCATTTTATTATTTTACGTGTCTCCCCCCCCTTTTTTTTTTTTAAAAAAAGAGCAGCTAAGCAGAGAAGATCTGAATAGGCCTTAATCTGGAAGCCTGGGTGGGGTACAGATTCAGTGAAAGAAAATAAAATCATTTGAGGTATGAGAACACTTATAGTAAGCAAAGGAAATTTTTCTTATATTTGCAGTTATAAGTGATTTTAACTGTACTTTTAATTGTATTTATTTTAATTTCTGTAAGCTGCCTTAAGGGTCAGTATTGGGGGAAAAGGGCAAGAGATACACGAATTCCTCCTTTCTCCCCTCCACGTCCTTTCTTACCTGTAAGACTAATTTTGTCTGCCATGTGTAGGCTCTTCCTGCCTTCAGACAGATTTCTGGTTATCACAGAAAATCTTCCATTTCCACCGAGAGTTACTGAGGTATATGAAAAGGACACATCCAGTCCCACATTCCATTTCATGTCCATGCTGCTTCTGGTGGCCAGAATTACATTAGACCTCATGAAACAGACATCATGTCCTATTTTCTGATTTTCCTAATCATTTATTCCACCTTTCAGAAGGAAGATTTCTTAAAGAACTCTAGATTTGGAGCACTGGGATGTGAAGTGGATTGGAGAACAGTGCTCTTGTTCATAGTTCTGGTCATCACTGTCCTTTTCCAGAATATTTCACCCCAATCTATTCCCTGCTCCAGCACTCAACATTTTATGGATGCTGAGCATGCAGCTCACTGAGCTGTTCGGAAACTTTGGAGGTTTGTTCCTCATCTACTTTTGTACTTTTGAAAACATAGGAGTTTTTTTCTAACCCTGCTGATTGTTGTGTTGTTGTTGTGTGCCTTCTAATACTTCCTGACTTATGCTGACTGTAAGGCAAACCTATCACGGACATTGCTTTGTTTTGTTTTGCTTGCAAGATTTGTTCAGAGGGGGTTTGCTTTGCCTTCTCCTGAGGCTGAGAGAGTATGACTTGCCCAAGGTCACCCAGTGGGCTTTCATGGCTGAGCAGGCATTCGATCTCCAGTCTCCAGACTCATAGTCTGTCACTCAAACCACTATATTGTGCTGGTTTTCAAACCTGCAGATATTTATCTCTTTTGCTTAAATGATGCCACTTTGCCTCTATAAGCATCAGCACTTGGAGGATTAAGAATGTGTTCACCATTAATTAGAGAGAAGAAATGTTTGACTTGCAGTTTTCAAACATGCAAATAACTGAGAAGCCAAAAACAGAAGGCTGGTCTTTTTGGCTGCCGATCGTTCAATGGAAAAGCCATTTCCTGGAACATTAATCTAGAAGACTCCATCTCATAAAAGAAGAGCAATGTTTTCTTCCATTTTTTCTTCATTTAGCTATTTAAAATATACTACACAAGCTCCATAGAGTGACTTGGAGTATTAAATTGAAATATCATGACAATCATAAAATGTTGCCTTCAGTTTCAGAAATGAAAGTTTAAAAAAGAAACAGTGTAGGAAGTTACCTCTTACAGGTATTTTCCTAATAGGTTTATTTTAAGAGTGACAAGGCAAAATCTTTGCTTCAGGAGAGAGCAATATATAAATAAATAAATAAAAATGAATAAGGTTAAATATGATGGAAAATATAGTCTTTACAATGATGATACAATGATGAGTATTTTTGCTAATGTCCTCCCAGCCAGATCACATTGGCTGCATGTTAAATACTTTTCCTGAGCACCACACACTGAAATGGTTACAACTTCTTGCCTTACCTAAACTGACGGCAGGTCAATTTGCAAATCCGATATGAAAGTTCTTAATGCTTATGTATTTGTCAACAATTGTAAATATAAGTAACCTTTTGCCTATCACAGAATGCCCCTAAAGGCGTTGTGGGTTAAGAGTGATTAAATTCACCTATGCATGCATAATATGACATGCTTTGCATAAATGATAATAAATAATTGTTGCATATAAATAATTCATCATTCATTTTTCCAGGAGAAATAAAATGCTTCAACATAACTGAAACAAAGGGTAAAAGTACAATCTACCAAATAAGTTAAATTATAACACAAAACTTAAAGAGAGTACAACATCTCTGGCACCTGAGATTTTTGTATAGTAGTCTGTCTGTCTGTCTGTCTGTCTGCCTTCCTTCCTTCCTTCCTTCCTTCCTTCCTTCCTTCCTTCCTTCCTTCCTTCCTTCCTTCCTTCCTTCCTTCCTTCCTTTTGTCTTGATAGCATATTATATTGCCAACTTGTCCTTAAGCGTTGTGCAGTACCATTAGTGAACACAGTGCTATAAAAATAATGGAAGAAATAAGTGTCACATATCTCTTCTGAAATAGGAGAAAGTGACATAGCAGGGAGATATCTACATAATGTTTTGTTGAAGGATAAATTGAGGGCATGATCCATTGGGAAGTCTTCCTACATGTATTCCTTTCAAATGAATGGGAGATGCACAAGACTAGAACAGTACTCCTGCTCAGTTCCCATTGATTAAAAGAGGCTCATGGACAAAGATTTCCAGGTGGATGTTTCTCATAATCTTTGACATGTGGGAATCCCACCCCCACTCTCCTCCCTGCCTCCCAGTGCGGTGCAGAGACCTGTATCCCCTTCTAGCTATGCCATGGTTGCTAGCTCAAAGAAACAGTAATTAAATAACAATTGCAAAATGTTTGCATGCCGCACAGCTATTTAGATGCCATAGCAGTTTTTATTAATAATAAATTCTAAAATGACAAAAAGGTAAGGATGCATGCTCTTCTATCCATATGTCATATGTGAGCAAAGGAGAGTAAATAAGGGCCCAGAGAGCCCATGAATAATTGCTTCTTGTTGATGTGTACCTTTAAGTCAACTCCAGTTTATGGTGACCCTCTCTGTTAGGTCTTTCTTGGAAAGATTTACACAGAAGAAATTTGTAATTTCCTTCCTCTGAGACTGAGAGATTCGCCTAAGGTTGCCCAGTGAGTTTCCAGGCCTGAACAGGAATTTAGACCCTAATACTTAGTACAGAAATAAAACGGTACCAGAGACATATTTACAATGCACAATTACACAGACACATACACACACAACTATCCTGCTATCCACAGTCTCCAACTGTCTCAGTTTGGCAGAGGCAGTCCCAATTAACTTTCTGTTGTCCCATTTTTTCAGCTGCTTCTAAAATATCCTGGTTTTTCTCTCCTCCTCCCCCTTTCCCTCTTTGTACCCAACTTACTTCAGTTGCACAAAGTGAGTTCAAAGAGCAAAAGTGGGAGAAAGGACAGGAAAGGGCAGAAACTTGCCTTCGTTAAGCCTCTCCTAGCTTTTATGTTTTCCTTCATGAATAACTTCTGCCATCTTGACCGCCCTCTGATGTTACTTGGTGAAATGTATCCCAGTTTTCACCTGTGAAATGTTAGGGGATATGCAGTAACAACATCTTCAGTTGAGATGGAGCAGGCAACAGGAGAGGCTCAAGCCTTTGATGGGGGAACAGAGAGTAGTTCCTCAGGCCTTACACATGGAGAGGGCACATAAACATTGACACTGATGCATTGATGCCTGCTTCTTTCTTTCATCACATCCTACCTTGAGCTCCATAAACCTAGTGGGGGAAAACCACAAAACAAATTCTAGTAGAATCAATGGCCTTTTCTCAAGATAGCATGAACAAGATGATGCAACCACAGGCAGTGCTAATAGTAGCAATCTTCATCAACCATATCCGGACATCTTTTGTTATTCTCCAAATAACCCAGTGCATTTATACAATATTCCTCTTCCTCTCCATTTTATCTTTACCACAACCCTGTAAGTAAGGTTAGACTGAGAATCAGTGACTGACCCAAAGCTATCTAGTGAGCTTCATAGTTGAGCGGGGACTAGAACCTGAGGTCATCATTACCAAAATGAAAACTAGAGTAGGCCCCTGTACTTTTTAAAGGTTGTGTAGAAGAGGGAATTTCAGCGATTTCTGCTTCTTCTCTGGTTGCATGACATGGAACATCTACTGAAATTTCCCCTTTTTCATAATCATTAAATATACAGGAGTCCTCTCCAGTTTTCATTCTGGAAACCCTGCCCATTCATGCTACATAATTATAGCACTATTATACCACTCTAACTGCCATGGCTCTGTTCTGTGGAATCCTGGGACTGGCACTACAGAGAGGGACTTTTAGAATTCTCAACCAGAGAGCTCCTCTACTGCCTTCTCAAACCATAAACCCCAGGAGTCCATAGGATGGAACTATGACAGTGGAATAATAGTGCTATAATCCTGTAGTGAATGGTCTCCAGGTTTTCCTGAGTCTTACGCCCTTTTCACATGTCGGGGGGGAAATGGGCGAAAACGCCCAAAAACAGAGCTTACCTCCAGCCGGGTAAGTCCGTCGCCACGTGGAGCAGCGCGAGCTCGCTGCTCCACACTCCTCCAGCGTCGCAGATGGCAGCTTCCGGTTGGCGGAGGTTCTCCACCAACCAGAGAAGTTCGCCAACCGGAAGCCCGCCCCCGGCAGATCTGCAGGCACGCACTTGCGCGCACCTGCAGATCCACTTTAGAGCCGGGTGGCGGAGCGGCACGGGGCTGCGCGTTCCGTGCTTTTTAAAAACCTCTAAAAAGAGGTTTTTAAAAAACACGCAGCCTGGCTAGTTCCGGCCGCTCCTGAGTGGATTCTGGTGTGAAACTACGAAAAGTAGTCCACGCCAGTCCACTCTACGGTGTAGACGACCTCCGTGAGAGGTCGCTCTACACCGTCTCCCCCCCCATGTGAAAAGGGCCTTAGTTCATCCTTCTAGGCACTATACCACATTGACCCCAGGGAAGGAGCCTCAAGTGAACATTCTGTCCTGGGCCTTACTATGTTTTAAAAAGACCCTGGGACAAGGTCTCCTTTTATATGCTATTTACTTATTTCTTTAACACATTTATATCATGTCTCTCCTCCAAGAAGCCCAAGGGAGCATACGAGTCTCTCTTTCTTCCTGCATTTATCGTCACAATACCCAGGTAATGTAGGCTAGAGTGAGAGACTGGCCCAATTTTTCATGACTGACTGAGGATTGGAACCTTGGCCTCCATGGTCTTAGTCTAATACTCTAATCTGTGAGCCACAGCAATTATATGCCAGAGCAGCACTATCATTGGCAATAACCAATGGAGGTTTCATAGTAGTGTCTTCTCTGAGGCTGTTTCAGCACTGGACTGTTATAGCGCTATTATTCCACTTTCAACATCCGATGGAATCCTGGGGTTTGCAGTTTAGGGAGGGGCCGGCCATTGTGCTCTTTTTTCTTTTTGTGTTTAGTCCTGCTTTCAGTTTGTGGTAATTTTGTTAAAAGAATAGTCATTGTTTTAATGTTTTTTCACTTGTGCGCTCTCTCTTTAATGCTCTCTCTCCCCCATTTTTTTTTCTCAAGGAGAAAGCAGGGTATAAATTCTGCAAGGAAAGGAAGAAAGACAAAAATAAAATAAATTAAAGATGAAATAAAAGAAAGTTATATCCCTGGTAAAAACTTGGAGACACTATGGCTGGGCATGAAGAATTTGCCTTATGTTGCCAGTTCCTGTCGTAACTGTAACATATAGGCCAGGCTTCTACTCTTAAACAGATAAGTAGAAAATTTGTGCGTGTAACTTAACCATCCATTATCTTCTCCACAGATCTCTTTTCAATTACTAGATTCAACTGAAGGAACCAGCGCATTCTGAATCTCACAATCGGAACCTTTTTGCAAGAAGATTTTTTTTTTAACTGCCCAAAAGACTTACCTCTCCAATTTTGGTGTGACATAATATTTTTGTTGGCAGAGGTCCCTGTGCTCAACATACATCATCACTAACTTATTAGGACTTGAGGCAATTAGGTGAAACAAACAGAAGAGACAAGATCTGTATTGAGCCATAGAAATTAGGGGAATAAATAGCCCATGGCACTCCATTATTTGAGAGCCTCATCAAAGCTCAGGCCTTGGATTTGGTTTAAAGAAAGGTGCACATTGTTTTCATGTAACGTCTATACATTACTCCATTATTTTCCTACTGATTCAGGTTACAGGGAAAAAAATTGTGGCGGTATAATGAGGCAGCCGAAAGAACTTTTCAATTTTCATCTCAGTGTTCTATGAAGTGCATTGCATGAATGGTTAAGGATTAAAAATCCAATTAGATCTTCCCTTGACATGGGAAGTCAGATGGGGAATTTTGAGATACACACTGAAAGCACTTTGTAATTAATAAAAATGAATGTGGCAAGATGTACTGCGCAAGAAAAAGGAACTTAGGTTTGTGCATCCTTGCGGGGCACATATTTCAATTGTTCTTGTTAAAAAAAATCCTTTCTTTCCTGAAAGAATGAGTTTGATCCAACTCTCACATGTGATCCGTTAGAAATATAAGTGCATATTTTGGCACTTACTTCCTGTAGCTGGGTAGCTCATTATAGGATGAGCTTACCCTTTCCACAGCCTCTATCTCATATCTGGAATCTACTAGACTATGTCTGAAGCATTTCAACTGAGAGCAGGAAGGCAGTGGACAGGCCAGCATTCAATTGTCACTTTTGATCAGGGGCTCTGAACCCATGGTCCATGGACCCTGCTCCCCCCCACCGAAGTCCATGGATAGATTTCAGGTGGTCCATTAGCCTGGATGGGGAAAAAATGGTACACTTATTTTCAGTTATCTCTCTAACTGAAATTTAGCATTTCCTCCTGTTATAAATGTAGGTAACAAGCCAAAGTGGTACTAGTCTACCTGTGACTTTGTCAGAAATAGATATTACAAATATTTTCATATTATATCACACTCAGTGCAGATATCCTTTCTGCTCATAACTACTTCAAAATTACTGTAGTTATCAGGCTTGTTCCATAAGAAGTCCACTCCACGTTGAAAGAAAGAAAGAAAGAAAGAAAGAAAGAAAGAAAGAAAGAAAGAAAGAAAGAAAGAAAGAACCCTTTCTCTAGATCTAGTAATAATTGTTTGTCTGCAAAGGCTGGGGCCCACAGATATCCTGTTTGCTCCTCAATTCCCTATTTCCGTAGAGTTCCTGGAATATAGCTAAGAAAAAGCAGCAGGAGTCCACTACATGTAGATTTTCCTCAAGCTACAGACAGTTGTGCACAGTTGCGGAGCTTGGAGTGCATGGAGGGGGGACAAGAGTGAGGCCACAGTGTGTGGGGTGTGGCCATGGTGCAAGGGGGTGGGGCTACAGTGCACAGGAGCATGGCTACGAGCTGGGAAACCCCCCCAAAAATTGCTGCCCAGGGCGAACCATCCCCGTTGCACCTCCGTCCCTATGCAACTGTTTGTGTACTGGTGTTGGACAGGGAAGTGCCCTGCTGCAAAGCCGAGAATAACCAGCATGTTTTGTCCTGTATGACAGCAATAGCAAGTGGGTAAACAGTTCTGAGATGGGAAGCCCAGGCCATTTCCACCTACCCCTTCCAGCAGACCACCTACCCCCAAGACCTGTTTATATACACAGGTCTCTGATCACTGCTAACCACATATATGACCACATATTCATGACACAAACATGGTAGTATTATTATCAACACACACCACTGAAAAGGTATTATGCACTGGATTCTGACTTGGTTATACCTGGAGGAGACCCACTGAAATAGATGAAAGTTAATTTAGTTCATGACTAATGAAGTCCCATTGATCTTAGTAGGTCTGTTCTAAATATGACTAAACCAGAAGCCTTATCTTCTAGGTTCTGCAACCCAAGTGGAATAAATACACAAAAAGGGGAATATGTTTGCCCTGCTCCTCCATCTCCAGTCTGATGCTTTCCTCTTATAGAGGGTGACACGTGTACATGAGAGAGCTTCTGTTATGCATGGAGACTCTTGATATGAGATGAGTAGCAAAACTGGAGAAATGAGTACATTCCCCTCCTCACATATGGATTCACACTTCCAAAATGAATCAATAAGACTTGCTAAATAAGGCTGAATGAACAAGGCTGAATAAATATGACTAAATCTATATCTAACCTTATATGTTAATATAAACACACGGAGATGAGATGACCTCTGAACCATTTCAAATTATGGGTGGAGAACAGGATGGCCAAACATGTTATGAAAGAAATTTCCTATATAAACAAAGCTTACACATGATGGAAAGGATTAGACTATAATTCTGCTATGTGATATCTCAATTTTCCAAGGTTTGGGGGAGGTTTTGGGTTTTTTTAATGTGATGAAGCTAGCAATTACATAATCCTCCACATACTGTCTGAAGTTATATAGACCACAGCCTGCCTATCTATCTATCTATCTATCTATCTATCTATCTATCTATCTATCTATCTATCTATTTCCTTGCTTCTTTCCTTTTTTCATTTGTTTAATGGCTTCCACTATTTGGAAGATACATAATAACTGATATTCTCTAGGCCAAGTGCAGAAAATTAAAATGAATAACTAAAACCACACGATAAAATAGAGCAAACAAGCATTAGGAAACTGGAGTAGTGGAGGGAGTAGTTTATTCCAGTAAACTGTGCTGTTGTGAACGTAGTTCCCATCCTCCTCCCCGAAACAGGAAACACACATCTCTCTCAGATTATCCCCTGGTCTAATCTGATTTTTATCAAATCTATATCAAAGCAATGATTGGAAGAATTGTGGGACATTACAGTTTGCTGTCATGCATGATGGTCTCATAATTTGGGGGGTTTAGGAGGAACATCATCAATGATGGTAGTGGCAATCTTGCTGGCATCTCCCTCTTTCCCCACCCTGTTCTTCCTTTCTCCACAGTGTGGGCATTTCCATTACCAATAGTTCTTCCTTTTAGGTCTCCTTCATTTAACTCCTCCACTACATTTGTCTAGCATTATGAAGTAGCTTTGGTATCGCCTTCAATTCCTACTCTTAGAATTATTCACAGACCCACTAATTGCTCCCCCCTCTGCCCAGATTAAGATGATGAACAAAAGATCTTCTCTCTTCTTTTATTTCTTAGGTCATCTTTTGTTCCCCTGTCCTACTGTTGCTTGTGGTTCGTAGGTATTGTCCTTATCCTTTGCCCCCTTTACCTCATATCTCTCCTAGTCCTTGGGAAGACTTCACCTATTATTTCTGATAACTTACTTCTCTTCCCTCCTCCTTTCACCAATGGCATTGCATGTAGCAAATGCTTTGGTTACTGCTGTGGTTGGGTTTGTGGCTAATATTAGATCCACTGAACATGTGGCTACACAGGCATAGACCATGAAGTGAAATGGCTACACAGGCGAAGACATGCCTTTGATCAAGCAGGCCAAAAAGACATTAGATTCCAGGCAAGAATGAAGTGTGCTTTCCACAATAGAGAGGTAAATATTCAACTGATTTGTTCTTGCATGTGAGGACAAAGAATTTCTGCAGTTTTCTCTCTGCTGTGGGAGAAAATAAATATTTCCATAAAGTTCTCACCCAGTTTTCACACATCCTAAAGTGCTACATGAATTTATTTTGTATAGAAATACATATAGATTTGTGGTGTAAAAAGGATGCTCGTTTGTGCAAAAACCATGTTTTTCATGCCAAGCAAACAAACAAACAAAACAAACCACATTGCTGATAACAATGTGAGGAATTTTGTGTGTAAATAGCTAATTTGTGCTGTTTTGCACAGAAAAAATGTGGTTTCTAAAAATAGTGGAAGGCTGTGTTTTTTTTGTGTGGAAATTGTGGGGATTTCCCCCCTCCTCTTCCTCTGCAAAAACATATCTTGTAAGGAATAACTACATGTGTTTTACTCAGACTTGTTGGGCCAGATTCTGGAGAGAACAGAAGATTCTTTGTTTTGAACTTAATGTGTTGTTGCCTCAAAAAATCATGCCCAGGACTTCATTTGGCCTATAGCCAATGTATTTGCTTCTCTTCCCACTGTAAAATCTTCAGTTAACGTCAGAGGCATGATGAGTTTGTAGCTTCACTAATCTTCATGTACTCTTCACTCTTCCAAGATAGGAAACAGGATTTTTTCTAAACAATGATGATCATGCAAGACTAATCTACTCTCTTAGGCTCAGCGCACAGCTGCCCAAAGATAACACTGCAATGGCAAAGACAATTTTACAGTCCATCCTCATCTTTATCGGTATGAAGTAGTGAGTTGGGGTAACAAAGTTGTGACCTTCCTCTTGACCGGCTCTGCTCTCAGTCCCTTAAGATAGGGTGGGTCATTGTAAGAGGTTGTTACCCCACTGCACTCAATATCCTCTTATGATCTATCTATTTGGATTTAAAATTTTAAAACCAACAATGCCCCACACATCCCCTTCACTGACGTCCAAGTTACCTCCTGGTTTACAAAGACTTCTCCTAGGTCTTAAACAGCTGGGGGACACATGTCAAAATTCCTCCTCACACCCACTAAGAGGTTTGAAGGCATTTTAATTAAAAAAAAAAATCAAAAATGTTTTGAGGGAGTTGGAGCCCCAAAATGGGCTAGGAGAGACGCCTGTGCCTCATGGGACACACTTTGCCCATCCTTGTGATTGACATAGTGGTGACGCTTTCTACAGAAAAGCAACACCAGCTGCAATTCTGCATGCCAAGCTTTACATAGAACCAGCTAAAGAAGTACTAGTCCGACTGTAGCTCTTCATACAATACTTTCATCCTTGTGAAACACATAATATTTCTCAGTTTTATATGCAAGGATCTCAGGCTGTGTCAGCAGCTGTTTTCAAAAAGAATGTGTTCCTCTTTTTAATTTCCTGATCTCCCTAAGATGAATTTCCAGTAAGTCTCATGATATAATGAAGCCATAATCATATCTCCCCTCTTATATTAAGACTTATCTAGACATTCAGATAAATGTATGGTAGGGCTGTACCATTTAAAAATTCTTGAAAGAGCTATAACTCCAAACATTTCTCAGTTCTCAAATCATCCTGTGGTTGGCATCCTGCATGGCTCAATTAAGTATTATAGTTCCAAATGCAGAGAGAGTATAGCCTCCTCATGGCCATTCCATACCTGTTGAGGGTAGAATAAGGAGCATGTCCCTACAGACAGATGTGATGGGATCACATTATCTACCCGAGGTCTGCTGGGGTCCTCTGGAGGTCTCAGCAAATGATGTAATCATTTTGCATCTGGCTACAGGGCTAGCCAGGCTACTTCAACCCCCTCCCCACTTTCACTGTCCACCAAGCACAAGAAAGGATATGCACATGGTGGGTCTTGATCATTTTGAGGAGGGAGGAAGTTAATACCAACCTCCACATCAGCCTACAAAAGACATATACAGGTTTAAAGTTGACATATATCTGTGTATATCAATAACATTGTTCAAGTCTGCTTGTGGAAAATGAGAAGACAAAGGAGAGTGTTCCTGGACAGTATAGTGTTATGGCCCCATGCACCCAGCAAAATTGATACGATTTAATTGGCAATATTATTTAATTAGCAACTACATTAATTGGCATTGATATAAAATCAAACCTGAGGTGACTGGAAGGTCATGCTGGAAAGAGAAAAATTACTGACTGTAAACATGAGGTTGCAAGGCAGGTCAGCCACACCCCTTCCTAGGCAAGTCGTTATCAGGCAGATTGCAAAGCACCTCTAGAGACAGTAGGCTTATGCTAAAAGCTGGATATCAGAAGAGGAAAGTTTGCACCCAACTGTGATTGTTTTAACCCTGATCCCTCACATCTGGATGTTTTTCTGCTTTGTCTTCCCAACTTCTCCACAATACAGAACTATTACAACTGTCATTACCCTTTTGTCACCTAAACAGTAAGACCATTAACTCCGTTCAGACCTCATTGTTTGTGTTGCAACTCCCATTGTCCACCTGGTTGGGAGAGCACTTCGTGCCTATACCCTTAAGGTAGATTTTGGGTTTAAAAACCTTTGATTTTTAGCAGTCTTTTGCAGTCTCTCGACTTACTGAATGCTACGCTGTTTGTTTGATTCCTGAATGAGAACTGTCCTTAGGTACCTACTTAAGCTACACTGTGCTTTTCTTTGATTCTATCTGGACCAGTAATTATCACTCAAATCCTAAAAGTCCTCTCTCCCCAACTTGCCTCCCTTTTCCTTCAGTTAGTCCTTGTATGCATGTCTGAGTGTTTGGATCTTTTGTGTGCATGTGTGAATCTTTCAATAAAACACATTTTTAGTTTATATTTTGGATTCTCTGGCTGGTTCTTTCCTGCAAGACCCTGTAAACACTGGTGGAAAGATCTCATTAAATTACCCTCCTCTCACAAGCCTCCTAATTTTGAGCTAATTAATTTCCCTCTGTCATGTGGAGGTATTGGCATCACAGTGACCTCCTGAATCACTCACGTTTTGGGGTAACAAAATCTTTCTTCATACAGTGTTAGATTTCTACAAGCAGAGTAGATTCAAACAGCAATATCCCTTTCAAGCCCCATATTGCATGGGACATGGATACAGGACTTTTAACTAGGACTAGACATTGGAAGCACATGTCTATAGACCTTAAGTAGGTACACTGAGTCACAGTCTGTTTCTGGAAACAATTCAGTGACAAAGAAGGGGTGTTCCGCCCAATTCAGCACAAAGATGATCTAAACTCAATTTAGAACATAGGAACTGAAACCTAAACATTGAAGAGTTCAGCACTCAATGCCCTGGGCCTGGATGAATCAACAGCCTGCCAGTATGTTTCCTCCATATTTTATTATGAAAGTAAATCTGAACTTATTTCATTTTCACATGAAGAATACATAATTTCAACAGTTTTCTTCCTGATGAGCAAGATTATGAGAGGTTTTTGTACATTTTTTGATAATTTGTCACACTTCAGGAGTTTTCTGTGAAAAAGAAATCTGCAAAGAACTAGTTTTGTATTACAAAAAGAGGACTTTTTTTGTACAGAAACCAGTGATTTTTGAACATGCACGTAGAAACCATTTTTTTCCTTTGCAGAACAAGTCCTGAAAGTGTGAAAAGCCCCAAAACAACTCATCATTTTGTTGGTGTAGTGAGATAACTTTCCTCGCTGAGATTAAGAAAAATGTATTCTTTCTACTCGTAGGGTTTTTTTTTTAAAAAAAAAAACAACCTCAGATTCTACCCATACAGAATATGAAAACCCTGGTAACACCTGGTCAGTTGTAACAAAATGAAATGGAATAAATTTTTCTCCCTGATCTAATTATGGGTTCTAAATTCCCAAACATCACCATGCTGTGAAGGTTGGTTTAATTCTTCCCCAATATCTACTTTCTCTGAATGTCTGGGAATCCCATTTGAGGATGGGGAAGTGACTTAGAAGGAAGGGAGGCTGTAGGAGAAAATATATCCGTGGAACATGGGTTAAGATGTGGCTGCCAGATACATTTGCTGCTGGGCATATAGACCAGACCTGAGCTTACGAGTAGACAATTAGGCCATAATTGCTTTCTATAGCTGGTGTTATATTATTCAAGCCTTTCGAAAGACCAGAGGACTGGCCTATTTCTTTTTCAGAGCAGCAGTCCCTGCTCCTTATTTATGATACTGTTTTCACCGTATCATTCCTGTATCTAAGTTTTTCAAAGTCACTAAAGTGATTTACAGGGGGACTTATCAATTTCATGTGAATGCGCCAAGGAATGTAAGGATTTTCTCAAATGCTTTCCCACAAGAGGTTTCAATTTGCTCATCGTCCCTTCTTGGTGTCTGGTTTCGAGACACAATGTGCTGAATTACCTTTAATATCACTTCTGCAGATACAATGCATTAGCAGAGAAAATTAGACACAATTCTTTTATATCTGATGTGCTGCTGTTCATCTCTCTGTTGTCCCTAGGTTGTCAGAGTGTCAGATTAAAGGCAATTGGAGAAGCTTGCCCATGACTTAAGAGATTGCTGTTAAGGGAAAAGCAATACTTTACATCTTTTTTTAGGGAGGGAGAGAGAATATGAGAGACACAGAAAGATAGATCTGTGCAGCTGTTGCATGTTCATATGTCTGTAAAAGCAACACATATACATACACACACACACACATATACACAAGGTTACATGAGAAGGTCATGGATCATACATATATTTACAGATATGATTCATAGCACGTTTATTTCAGAGATGTCTTAAAAGTATCACTTTGTGACAAGAAGATTATGAAATTGAATTATATTTTAAAAATCAAGGTTGACTGTGATTCAGGCATTTCATTTAGTGACAAATTTAGTCCAATTGCCATATTAAATTGCATCATTATTTACACTTGCCTAGGGTCAGTCCTTGTGTGATCTGAATGTGTGAATGTTCCAGCACAGATTTAACCTCATAGACCTTTTACTTAATGCAGCATAGCTTAAAGCAAAATTATCACCAACAAAGACAGGTCATCCATTTGCCTGACTGTCATCAAAAGGTGTTTAATAGATACAGGTCATTTGGTTCATGGTGGTGTTGTCAAGTGAAGACTCATGCATGCACAAAGGTGATCACAGATCAAAAAACAGTGCTGAACAAACCACACCTCCAATTTCACTAAACTTTTCCGCTTTCGGTTTGAAGTAACATAATATTTGTAAAAAATTTTTGTTGTTAGCCTTTCTATTTGGTACTTTTGCATGGTTTACATCTGTAAATATTATATTATTATGTTACTGAAATTCTTGTTACAGTATTTGGCTTTCATGGCAATACATTCAGATTGTGAATAATAGTATTAGAGGAAGAAACAATGAAAAGGGCAAATTATGATCAAAGTATGTATGGTTGCAGTTGTAAGCCTCTTTATGGGAGGTTCAACAGAACTGTGTCAGAGTAAGTGGGATGAAAGTTATAGCTTCTGAGTCTCACAGACATAGCCAGTTTTATGGCTTCACTCCTTTGCTCCTCACTGTAGTGTGGTTGCTAGTTTCATTGAATGTTCCTCCACCCCTGAGACTGTAAATTCCTTAGGGCTAGCTCCAGGCTGTTAGTCCAAGAACTGACCTAGGACTCCAGAGTCCCAAGCTAACAACTCATTCAGATGAGAGGCTGTCATTTGCTATTAACAGAATGTTAAAGCCAGACAAGGCCATGACAAAAATCTTGTCCAATATGTTGCACAGCAAAGCCCAACTGATACAAACCTCCTCCCAGTTGTTATTGCTTTATCAGTTCCACATAATGCTGGTTTATAAAATCATCATATCTACATGGCTACCATTTTCCATTGCCATTAAAAGAAAGATGAGTCCAACTGAATCTGTTTCACAGCTGCCCTTGCCCATAACGTTCCACACGCCCTAGATTAGATTGGAAAGAATCATCTGTATATTTACACTGTTGTTGTTGTGTCCCTTCAATTCTTTTCAGACTTGCGGTGACTCTAAGGTGAACCTACCATGTGGTTTTCTTGGTAAGATTGTTCAGGGAGGTTTGCCTTTGTCTTCCTCTGAGGCTGAGAGAGTGTGACTTGTCTAAAGTCACCTAGAGAGCTTCCATGGCTATCTAGAGATTTGAACCCTGGTCTCCCAGAGTCCCAGCCCAACACACAAACCACTATACTATCCTAATTCTCTGTGTTTACATTAAGTCCATCCACTTTATTTCTTCTGCCTAGACCCGCATCTTATTAGTAAGCAAGTTTCTTTACTGGAGCAACAACCATCCTTCCTAAGATGATCCACTGGGAGCTGTCCCTGGTTCTGCCCAGACTGTCATAGCTTTGGCTTTTCAGTTGGTTGGTTGGTTGATTGATTGTAGTTTTATATCACCTGTTAAGTTCTCTGGGTGGTGTAAGTCTATTAAAAAAATAAAATATAACAATACAATAAAAACATAATAATGCAAAGAGAGTGCAATATAAACTCAAGAGGAAAGCAAAAACAAAAGAATAATACATTTCAACCAATGGAAAAGCAACAGAAGGATAAGAACGCAAAGGTGCAGAAGCACAAACAGTTCTTAAATTCTCTGGGAAAATTTTTTAAACAGGCCTTCATAGGGCACAGAAAAGTCCATGAGGTAGGTTCCAGGAAACCTCCTGGGGAAGCATTTCATAGACAAAGTGCCACCACTAAAAGGACCATCTCTCTTGCAGGCACTTGCATTACATTGTCTGGCAATGGGAATCTGAAGAAGTGTCTTGGGTGATAAATTTAAAATGGAAGGAGACACTCCTTCATGTCTTGTGGACTTTACATACTTTTGAACATGGCTTCTTGGAATCTCCAACCCTTGATACTTGCAATAATGATCTGCAGAGCTTGATCCTCTCAGGCCATACTCAACTGACTAATTGTTGTTGGATCATCAACACAAGTCAGTCTCTTCCAGGCTTTGCACAGTACTCTGTATTCCCATGGCTTGTCCAGAAAAAATACAAAACAATCCTGTAGTCAATTTGTAACCAGGTAATGTGTCTGATCAACTCTTCAAAACCAGAATTCTAGCATGTAGGCATGGATGTTTCCTTAGTTTATTTGTTTTATAGAACTTTCCAAAATTACTATTATTGCACAAATGCAATAGAAAGAACATGTGATTTAAAAAAAAAACCAGAGAAAGTAAATGACAAATTTTCTCATCCTACCAGAAGGCTTCATCTGGTTATTTCTTCAAAGTCTGGTGTTGAATCTCTACATTGTTCAACAATGTCCCTGGTGATGAATTAGGGTTGAGATTTAAAAAAAAAATACAGGGGGGAGAAGGCAAAACTGACAGTCTCTTTCATGCCTAAAATCATAAATATTCAGTGACAAAATGATGACATTTAATGCTTGCTTATTTCCTTTGCCTTGCTATTCACTGCTATTGTATCAACCATTAAGTTGACGGAAATAGGATATATTATTGGTCAGAAAACCTTTCCTCCTTCACATGCTACTTCGCTTGTGAACCAGTTCGTACGTCAGACATTTTCCCAACTCCACAGTCTTGTCGAACACTCCAATAACACAGGGGCAATTTTACATTGATTGATAGAGATTAAAAAAGGCTCCTACGCTCTACAAGGAAAAAACAATACACTCAGGCAGAGGAGCAATTGTCATAAGCAAGCCCATGTTTCTTGGTCAAAGATGAATTTCCAGATCCAAAGGTTCGTTTCTTTTTCACTTTCTGACAGAAAAGGAGTATTTGACAGGCTTCCAGCTCTTCAGAAGTCCACTGACGACAGCAAAAATGTGACAGCCCTCAGATCCCAATGTGGCACAACAGGATGCAGTGTTCTTGTTCTGCAATTCAAAGGCAGCTTTCAGTGCTCAGAGTCCTTGTTTGTGCCATCTTATATGGAAGTCTGCCTGTGACTAAACCTTCTGTAGAGTGGATCTCTTTGTGCAGACTTGGTCATCAATTTTCTGCAATCTTTTTTTTTTTGCTACTTTTAATTTTTTTATTTTACTTATTCAGGATTTCTTTCTTTCCTTCTTTTAAAAAAGAAGCTCATATGGTAACTAAGTACCAGCACATACATAGCCTTACTGTCTATCTGTACAGACAGAATGAGCGAGAGAGAGAGAGTACATTTTTAGCTGGGCAAAATGCACAATGCTTTAATACACTAAATAATAAAAAGTCAGTACAAAGTAACATCCAAAATAAACAGGATAACCGGCATCCAGAGTTTTGGAGAGAAGATACTGTATTCTCTAGGCATGTGAGCAAACATTTCTTCCTAAGGCAGACCATTAATTCAACTGTGTTTTAATATTGATCTTTTGTATGTTTTAACTATGATACTCTAAATCATAATCTGCATTGAGTCCCAGTTTTAAGGAAATGAGGGATATGAATAAAATCCATCACCATCACTATCTAGACCAGTCTTGTTTAGTACAATGGTTCCCAACAGGGAAAGCTTCCGATATTAACATGGCCAACAGTCAGGGAGTCTAAGAGCTGAACACCAACAACTGGTCTAATGGACAGAATATTAGACACTGGAAGGTATAGTTGGGTTCAAACCTACACTCAGCCATGAAGCTCAATTTAGGCTTGTCTGACAGATGTATTAAGACAAGCAATCCTTCACTCCTATTTTCTTACAAGAACAACTGCCAAGAGCAATTCCTGAAGGTTCAAGTTGTATTTATGGCTCTGTGCTGAACTGCATTTCTAAATGAGATAGTAATTAGTTGTGGGATGTGACTTTTTTGTGGGAGGGCATTGACAAGAGACTACCAGAAAATCAGTCAAAAAAGATAAGAAATTACATTTTTTTCCCCTGGGGGGGGGGGAGAACCAGCAGTGCAAGTTATGCATGATTCTTGTCCATGGACAATGTGATGTGGCCTTTTTTTGTTTTGTTTTAATGGACTAAATATCAAAGCGTAACTGTGGAGGAAATAACCCAGCCTGTCTAACAACATTGAAGATGCCCATCTGTTTTACCAATAAGAATCTTGATTGCTGAATGTCTTCTTCCTCTTCTACATAAATAAACATCATATGGAAATTACCCCTTATTGGTTCTAGTAAACAATAGGATTTAAAACGTCTTAAAATTGGATTAACATATTTTTACAATGATAAAGTTTGATTTGAGCAATTGTGGTTTGATAGGAGGGCCTTCACAAAAATATTCATTTTACATGTGGTACAAGCTCCACTGAGATTTTTAAGAAAGCTGACATTGCTCAAACATCCCTTTCTTATTAGCCAACAAGTACAATTAGGAAATGTGTCCAGCAACTTTAACCTCTCTGCTTGAATACACATTGTTCATTTTCTTGTGTCAACAAATGCATCCTGATACTTTAAAACAAATTTTCATAAGCTAATTTGCCTATTTCCCTACCAAAAGATGAAACTTTCCTGACCGCTAATTCCAGTTGACAGTGAGGGGTTGGGTTGCTCAGTCCTTACGAAACAAGGCATTGTTGTGAATGGATTCCTAATGAACTCTATTTAAGGAAGAACTACAATGCTGATAAATTTTGACAACAACAAAAAATGCATTATTAATAACATTGCCAACATCTGAAAAATAAGATGATTGCAAAGAGCTCATTTTACTTTTTAGAATCTGCCATTCTTTCAGTCTGGAGATTTATTGCTAGATGGGGAAGTCATGATGGAGAAGAATACTTAAGTTATTATGCTTACTGAATACATGCCTCAACTGTGGAGGCAGCGGGTTTTAAAGAGGTGCTCCAGCACAAAAATTCAGAGGCCTTTGTCATATTGTCCATGCACAGACTGGGGAAGTAACTGGCCAGTTCCTGAATTAATCACATCTAACCTAGTTTTTGTGAGTAAATAAGAAAAGAAAAACACCCAGAAGATGTTCCCAGGACTCAAGTTGGTTACTGGAGCAGTCACAAAATATCATACAATTAATTGGGTCAACAAAAATCAAATGTTGTCAAGGTATGGCTGTGTTTTAAGCCTTAATTTGGTCAGGAACCAAGTGGGTACTTAAAGCTAGACCTCAATGTTTATGTGAAACCTATCCCCAATACCTGCATCTCTAGATGCACTCCCAAAAACTGCTGTGGATTGTTGGGAAATTTCTGGTATAATTTTATGGGATGCCTGGGAGAATACAGGAAGAAGGCAAAGATCATGAATTATGATGGAACCAAAGAGTTCCACTTTAAGTAACCAATTGCATCCTAGCATTAAATTAGCACCTGATTCTGGGCAGTGGTGGGCAGTGGATCTGCTGCTATGAGTGTAGTGAATTCACTCCTAATTTTATTCCTACTCAAGATGTTATGAGTTGAACAGGAACTTTACTGGCATGGAATGTCACTGTCACAGCTCCTGTTCAACCAAACCAGAGGTGAGAGGAGTAATGGTTAAATCAAGAGTGTTTTTTTCTCTCTCAAAGGAAGCAATGAGTAATTTTAGCGATTTCTTCTCACCATGAGAAGTTTTCTTTTTTTCTTTTTTTTAAAAAAATTATTCAATATTTTACAAGTATCATTCCAAAAGTCATATTTGTTTTTTCAATTGTATAAAATACAATTCTTCTTTGGTTTACTTTTGTCAGTACAATTACAGTAAGGGTCTTCCTTTATAGAGATTCAAAGATTTAACTTTACAAAGATTCTATTATCTTTAACTTACCCTTATCTGCATTCTAGATACATATTTCCACTTCCCTCATCCTCTTGCTTGGTTGATCATTTTATTACTAAAAGCTACCTCTGAGGCTGTACCACCTCTGTTGGCTTGCCAGCATCTCATTCAAGATTCCAACTTCATCAGGTTTTCATACCTCTTGCTTAATTTTTACCCATTCTCATTCCCTTATCATATTCTATCAATATTTAACTTTGTAATGCCCAACTTTGTTTCATGCAATTTCTAATTGGCGCCATTTCTCTTTCATTCTTCCCCCTCATCTCACCCCTCATTGCAGTAGTTAAGTCATCTAATGTTATGAATTCCACTAATTTTACCAACCATTCATCTATTTCAGGGGTAACATTATTTTTCCAATATCTACTATATACTATTCTTGCTGCTGTAAACATATAAAGTATTGCTCGCCAATATTTCACTGATACCTTATCCATTTCATGCAACATATTTAATAAAAAGATCTCAGGGGATAATGGGATATTTATCCATAAGATTTCAGTTATTCTTTTATGAATATTTTTCCAATTTTTTTTGCTTTAGGGCAGGACCACCATATATGGAAAAAAGTGCCATCTTCTTCATTGCATTCCAGCATTTATTTTTTTTGTGTTTTGTACATTTTGCTCAGCCTTGCTGGATCCAAATACCATCTATACATCATCTTAAGATGATTTACTTTCAGATTTTGGGCTAATGTAAATTTTCGAGTATTTTTCCAGCTCTTTTCCCAATGTTCCAATTTAATTTCATGTCCTATATTACATGCCCATTGAATCATAGAGTCTTTGATCATTTCTGTTTCCAATTCGTGGTCTAATAAAATTCTATAGATTTGGGATGTTAAATGTTCCAATTTCTCAAAAATAATCTTCTCAAACTCATTTAATTGTTTATTCATTTCCAAACTCTCAAGCTTTAAGTCCATTTTAAATCTTTCTTTCAGTTGGAGGTGAAGAAACCATTGACAATACAGTCCCTCCTTCTCTAACTCCTCTCTTGATTTTATTCTTAAGTCAGCTTTCCCTTCTGCAATTATTATGTCTTTATCTTTAAGCCATCTTTCTTTCAGGACTTTCCATCTTCCAAATAATGCCTTGTGCAGAGATATCCATAATGGAATTCTGCTGTACATCTTATGTTTGAATTTCTTCCAAATTTCTAATAAGGAGCGTCTTAGATAATGGTTCATGAAGTCATTGTCTGCTTTAGCTTTATTGTACGAAAAATACCTGTGCCATCCAAATCGCACATCTGGGCCCTCTAACTTCAATGTTCTTTCATTTTTTAGTGTAATCCACTCCTTTATCCAAGTTAGCCCATTTGCAAGATAGTAACGTTTCAGGTCTGGGAGTCCACACCCTCCTCTTTCTTTCCTATCCGTTAGAATCTTCCATTTTATTCTTGATTTTTTCCTCCCCAATGAAATTAGATAAATCTTTCTGCCATTCCCGAAAACATCTGTCATTTATGATTATCAGTAGATTCTGAAAAAGAAAATTTATCTTGGGGAGCATATTCATCTTTACTGCTGCCATTCTTCCCATTAAAGATAATTTCAATTTCGTCCATTTCTGTATTTCACCATGAGAAGTTTTCAAAGCCTGTTTACAATTCAGACTTTGTATTTTCTGTGTAGGAAACCATATTTCTGTGTAGAAATCTTTTCTGCACAGAAACTTTTGATTTCCACACAAAACAACTGCATGCAAATTTTGGACAGAATAAGTCTTGAATGGCATAGCCCAGGATTTTTCTCATCCAGGATTCTTGGGACTTGAAAAACATTTTTGTGACAATTTTTCCAATATTTTTGAATATTCTTTCCACCTTTAAGGAGCAGAGTGCATTTTTCCACAGCAGGAAAACCACCAGCCATCCACTCTGAGGAATAGGAGAGATACTTTTCATTGCTTTAGGAATCTTGAATGAGATGCTGGCAAGCCAACAGAGGTGGTACAGCCTCAGAGGTAGCTTTTAGTAATAAAATTATCAATGAACAATTCAGGTGGGGGAAACTTCTGCAGGGACATTTTAGTTGAAAATTCAGATCCATGCACTGCTGTAAACTATAGAGGCAAAATGAGTCTTTATTCTTTACTTAAAGATGCCAATGGATTTGGAGTCAGCTCACTGAATCATCAGGAGAATGTCATAGCAGAGCCTCACATAATAATAATATAAAAAAATTAAATTTATCCACAAATTCTAATTTGTATGATATTATCTAATTTTAAAAGGCATTTTCTTATTAACACTAATGCTCTAAACAAGTGTCCATGAAACATCTGAAAGTTTATTTCTAAATCTTAATTTTGAAAAATACTTTTTCCTGTTTCAAAAGTATGCAAAATTGTGACACAATGCTATTAGTATTCTGGACACTAATATATAAAAAGAAAGGTTCATGCTAAATGCTACAATGATCAAGTAATTTATCGATTTCATAAGAGTTTTCATTGTGTTAAAGGTTTCTGTGCTGGATACACTAGATATGGGAGCAGTGGCGGAGCTTGGAGTGTGTGGATGGGGGGTAGGAGGAGGTATGGCCACTGTGCATGGGGGCGTGGCTGTGGTATGTGGGAGCATGGCCAGGGCACATGGGGCATTGCCAGGGCACATGGGGGTTTTGTTACAGGCTGGGACACCCCAAAAACATTGCCACCCGGGGTGAATTGCTCCCCCTGCCCCCATGTTCCTACTCGATTGTATGGGAGCAAGATGTTAGCCTAGCTCCAGTGACCCTGTAAATCTCCATTGCTTCTTCAATGTGTTGGGTTATCTGAACAATGTTTTGGACTCTACTCTTAGCTGGTATCTTCTAAATAGGTGTATGTATTACCTTTTACATAGAATAATATAGTTTACAGCTGCAATTCATACATACATATAACAACATAATGATCCTGCTTAATAGAAACAATTGAAAAAAATACATGTGGGCTTAAACTCTATTCACTGACCCTTCCACATTTATAAAACATCATCTGCTGCAATGATGATAAATAGGTATTACTTGGATTATTTTGTAGTGGAAAGAGGAATGTGGCAAAGATCTCTGATAATGTTCACACTTTGTATAGAGTTGTTAGCAGCAGTAATTAGAAATGATAATGAAATTCAAGGGATTATATCTGGGAAAAGAAAATACAAAATATGTCTTTAGCCCAGCAGTGCAGTTATAACATTTTCTGACCTAGAAGTATTATTGCAAACAATCTTATTAAACGTCTGGAATATTGTTGAGTCTCACAGTATAAAATTAATGAAAATAACACTTTCATCCTATTCTTATTTATTTGGAAGTTAGGCCCCTTGAATTCAATTGGAGACATTAAGGGATTGCTTCAACTGACAGTCCACTATTTGGTAAATTCTCCCCAGTACAAACATACATATATACATACATATGTACTGAACTAAATTAAGTGAAAATCTGGTCTAGGATATTTAAGTGCAAAGTTAGATTGCATGAAAACTTCAGATACGGTGAATTTTTAAAACAACCAGTGATCTGAGATATCGATTTCATTTCAAATTTACACATTGATAATAATTGTCAAATAATTATTATAATATCCAAAGCCAAGAAAGTTATTCTAGTACTGAGTAGGGTTCCCAGGCATTTCATTTTTATCCAGGATGGTCCCTACACAGGGCTTGAAAATCTGGTCCTGCATTGAAGTGATATGGGATTCCCCAAATCCTGTTACCTCTCGAATCAATGAGAGCAGGCACTGACTGCATTCACAACAGACCAACCTTCAACATTTAGCACACTGGGAGTCTATCTGCTGTGATGTTGAGGGTAATTATTTTTCCTCCTCTCTAGAGAGGCCTTGCAGGATATTTGCCAAATAAATGCCTCATCTCACAAAGAGGTGCTCTGGGAGCCTGAGCTAACAGTGACCCTTCCAGGTCGAAAGCTAGGAGAATGGCTTATGGAGCTGAGGAGGAGGAGGAGGGGGGGTGATGATGATGATGGCTAGGTCATCAACAAAAGAGGCTGCCACTTACTAGGCTCACTAGTAGGTGGCAGCCTATTTTGGCATGGATCCACAAGATACCTCCAAAATCTACTTCCTCACACTCTCACAATCCCCATGCATCTGCCACAAAACTTCACATGTGTGGAAAAGCAATTCTAACACTGAGGCAAGTTGTTCTGAGGCAGAAATCCTACAAATAAGCAGGCATCAGAAGCCACTGTCTCCCTCTGTCTAATGCTGGAGTGCCTGGATCCAGCTGGTGCTAAGAACCTCTCCTGACAGGTTTCAAGTGCTGCTTCTCTGGCCCAGAGGAAGAAGAACAGCAGCCAGGCATACCTCAATCATTCACTCAATCATACTTTTGAATGTAATATTTTCCAGCCCTGCTCTGTCCCCATCCCATTTCCCTTGTGTGCTTCATCTGATTTAGATTGTAAGCCTGAGGGAAGCGATTGTCAAAAATTAACTATTTGTAAGCTGTTCTAGCAGCCTTTTGGCTAGAGGGTGGGGCATGGAGACTTTAAATAAAAATGCATGGTCCCACAATATGCTAACACAGTCATGCCTGACTTAGAACAACACATCCTCATTTATTGTCCCCAAGACTTTGGTAAGTCTTATTTGAGTGTTCTAGTCCCTCACACAATTATAGCAATGGAAGGGGATGTAAAGATGACTGCGTTAGCTCCATTCCCTCTATTGCTGGCCATGTTCACCTCCACATATTCAGATTCAAATCCATTGTACAGATTTTGCTTTAACAGTGTAAGTGTCCTCCATACTTGCCAATATTTCACAGATGGACAGAATGTGTATGTCTGAACAACATCAGACTGTGGTGAAAAGCATGCAACCAGGCAACAAGACAGTAAAAGGGATGAATGAGAAAAACTACTTTACACAAAACTACTATTTTAAGCAAAGAAACAATGTCATTTATATACTGAGTTTAGGAAAGCTTGGAGAAATAACTCCACAGATCAATAAATACAATACGCTGTGGGTGCATCCACGTATGGAGCATGATTAACAATAAACATAATATAATATAATGTGTTACAGACCCTCACACCCCCCAGATTTGATATGGTTTAATTGGCCAAATATAATTTAATTGTCAAAATACATTAATTGGCATTGATATAAAATGGACCCTGAGATGACTGTAAGGCCAGGCTGGGCAGAGGAAAATTATTAGCTGAACATGTGTGCTGGAAAGTAGGTCAGAAGATCTCCTCTAGGCATAGCCAAGGTCATTGTCAGGCTTATCATCATGTAACTCCAGAGATAATAGGCTTAAAATGAAGCTGCAACATCTCTGTCACTGTGACAACTGAAGCTCCTGTCAGAGCTGCTGATGAAGAGCAGCAGCTGTTGGTCCCTGTGGCTCTGGCTGGAGATGAATCCTGCATCTCAAGAGCTCCCCGTGCTGCCATGGACCAAGCAGGCGCAGACATCCCTCTGCTTGCTCCTTTAGAGCAACAACAATCCGATTCTATGCTTGCTCCTTTGGAGCAACAGGGATCCGATTCTGAAGAGGCTCTGGAATCTGGTTCAATAAGCCCCCAATCAAGGTAGAGACTCAAGAAGGCTGTGCAAAGGGACGCTACCTTGGCTAAGTTTAAGAAGCAGTGACTGGACACACCTGTGCCTGGGGCTATATAACTGCCTGCCTAGAAGCTTCCCTTTGCTTGTGGCAAGCTTCTTAAAAGCCCTCCTCTTGCCTATACCTTGCTCCCAGCACCTGGTTCCTGATACTTTGAATTGATCTCTGGACTCTTGACCCTTGGCTTTGGAACTCTGACTATGGCTTTGCTTGGTGCTCTCGTAAATGAACTTCCTTGAGTAAGTGCTTGCTTGTCTCCTCGCGGCTGGACTTTGCTGGCTCTCCCATTCTCTTCTCTGGGCTGGCTCACTGCCCAGGTCTCTGACCTTGACAGTCACCACACAATAGCAATGGGAAGTTTCACCAAACCACTAATTGTTTCAGTCCTTCTTCCTTGCAGCTGGATGTTTCCCTGTATTGTTCCTTTACCTGTCCACTATTACAGAGCTATTACAACAGCCATTAACTCTTTGTCACCTAACACTAAGTCTATTAACTGCATCTGGACCCCATCATCCAAGTTGCAACTCCCATTGTTTACTCAGCGAGAGAGCCATTCACATCTTTGCCCACCACACATTATGGGTAAAAAATCCCTCCATTTTAGACAGTCAGATACAGTATCATGCTTGCTGAATGCCACACTGTTGCTCTGATTTCTAAGTACTGTCCTTATGCACAAGTCTAAGCCACATTGCTCCTTTATTCGCTGCTTTCTGGATTGATAATTATTGCCCATTCCCTAAAACTCTGCTATCAACAATTTTCTTCCTTTTATCCTTCAGTTAGCTCAAGTGTGTGAGTACTTCAATCTTTTGTGTGCATGATTGGACTTTTCATAGAACACTTTTTAGCTTATTTTGAAATCTCTGGCTGGTTCTTTCCTACGATGGCCCCATAAGCATTGGTGGAAGATCTTTTTAGGTTATTCCCCTCTTGCAGGTTTCCTAATTGAGCTAATTAATTCCCAACCTTTGAAAGAAGATACTGGCATTGCAGGTGGACCCCTGAGTCACCCACACTTTAGGGTAACAGGTGCATTACTCTAAAATCAAGGCCTTTATCAGACCTGCTCAGATTACAGCATTTTGTCCAAAATCGTGATCACAGCATGAGCTCTGTGTTCATACCCAGAATATTGTTCTGAAAAAGATTCTTTCAAAGTATTTAACCAGTAAATTTGTTCCCATGCTGGACTTCTACAAGTTACAGTTTCCTTCCTATGACACATACTCAGGATTAGTAAATTAAAATGGAGAAGTATGGAGAGAGAAAAATTAGTAAAATTAAGACTTAAAATATAAAGTTTATGTACATCTCAAAAGCAAACAAACCTACAGATAGACCTGAAGTGGGTAGAAAAATATTTTTAAGTATGGAATGATGTTCCACAATACAGATCTCAATTTATGGACACTAGAAACAGATGGGAACATAAAATCAATGAAAATGAGGGAAATATATGGGTCTCTGAAAGAGAGAGTGAGAGAGCCTGGAGCACAGTTCCCAGAATATTGTAAGTCAAAGGTGACCTCCTCAAGGAGAGCTCTTCTTAGTTTGCAGAGTTCTACCATTTTCTTGCTTTTTATAAGGTGTGTTTTGTGTGTGTTTATTCATTCTGGTTACCCCAAGAAGCAGCTGGGGAACTGCTCCCTGATTTTGCCTTTGCTCTTGTCTTGACTGTTGGGAAGGGGAAGATTCTGTCCCTTCGACTCTTCTCCAGATTACAGGATCGCTTCTGCTGAGTTAACTGAATGCAAGATTTTACATTTTGAAATCAGCTTGCAGGCTTTAGTAGCAAGACAGTAGGTGACAGGCAGAATGGGGAAATCAGGACCCTTTTAACAATGGCCCTTTCCACATGTGAGGGGGGAAATGGGCAAAAACGCCCCAAAACAGAACTTACCAGCAGCTGGGTAAGTCCTCCAGCATCCCAAATGGCGGCTTCTGGTTGGTTGAGGCTCTCCACGAACCGGAGAAGCTCGCCAGCTGCAAGCCCGCCCCCAGCAGATCTGCAGGCACGCATTTGCACGCACCTGCAAATCCGCGTCGGAGCCAGGCGATGAAGCGGCGTGGGGCTGCACGCTCTGTGCTTTTTAAAAACCTCGAAAAAGAGGTTTTTAAAAAACACGCAGCGTGGCTAGTTCCGGCCACTCCTGAGTGGATTCTGGTGTGGAACTACAAAAAGTAGTCCACGCCAGTCCACTCTATGGTGTAGAAGACCTCCGTCAGAGGTCGCTCTGCACCGTTACAGAAGCCTGGTGTGGAAATGGCCAAAGACAGTATCTGAGAATGCAGCAGATTAGTTGTAGCAATCTCACTCATCTGTGGTGGGTATGTCTTCTGTCTTTTGGAATCACGGTAAATCAGGCTTCTAAAGTACAAAGGAAGCACACAAGAAGTACAAGGTAGTCTGGCGAAGTAGTACAGCTTCTTTTTTAAAAAAATATTTTTATTAAAATTTCTAAAAAAGGTATAAAATGGGAACATTTCTTCTAAATGTTCCCCTCCCCCCAATTCCTGTAACAAGTTTTCTTCTCCAGTTTTGCCCAGCTGAATCAAACAAAAGGTATAATATAATACAATACAAGGAGTCCAATCCACTATACGTAGAATCTTTGGCATAACAATCATAATTTGTCTTTTAACCAGTCTATACATTTTTACCTTTTTTATCAAATTATATCATTATAATCATTAGCTTTACAATTGAAGTCACTCTTTTATTTTGCTCCATTCTCTATCAAATTTTTGAATAGATTTGTTCTTTAGTGCATTTGCCAATTTTTCCATCTCCATCATATCCATAACCTTTAATTTCCATTGATTTAAATTTATTTTAATATCTTGTTTCCAGTGTTGAGCATAAGTTAATCTAGCTGCTGTAACTAAATATAACATTATTTTTTATGCTTTCTGATTTCTGCCTTTGATTTTATTATATTCAATAGATATAATTCAGGTATCATTTCAAAATTCATTTTAAATATTTTTTGAATTTCATCATGTATTACTTTCCAAAATTTCTTCGCCTTTTTACAAGTTCACCACATATGATAACATGTTCCCTCTTTTTCTCTGCACTTCCAGCATTTCGAATTTCTATTCTTTGTAATTTTTTGTAATCTCTCTGGCGTCATATACCATCTATGCAACATTTTAGTTGAAGTAGCACAGCTTCTTATGGGAGCTGATGGGAACAGTGACAGAGGGAACAATGACAGTGTTCACATGCTCTAATGGAGGTAGGAAGGTTTAGCACATGCGGATAGGGTTATAGTTCTAATTTGGACCATAGGTCAAAAGCCACTGAGATCTTGACTACAGGTCAAAGGCCTTGATTTAACTTCTCAGCTCTTTCTCTAATCAAGCAGGTGACTGGTACTATTTCACTTTCACTAAAAAAGAGAGCTATGAGCATGCACAGGAGTGTCCCGCTGTTGAGTCCAGGGCACACTTGAACAGAGGCAAAAAGATATGTATTTATAATGGCAACTAAAGAAAAGAAAACAATTATACTGATCTCTCCTATGTTACTTATAACCTTATCATAAACAATATAAAATAAGAAAAATATTTTTCAGGCATTCTCTCCAATTGCTGATATTTAATTTGCTGAAAATATTGATGCCAACCAGCACATTATCATGCTTTTATGGGCTTCCTTTATACAGACGAGTTTACTGTTGTTACGGGGTTTTATATTAATTATCCTCTGTACTTCATTGGATTTGCTGAAGTGCTTTGCTGGATAGCCTCCAAGCACTAACAGGGAAATGAAATTAAACAAAAAGGTTTGGCTATATTTAAAAGTATTATGCAAGTATTTTAGAGCCGGCTTCTAATTAAAAAGGTTGTAAACTAACACACAAGAGTGCAAGTGTTGTGGCTCACCTGTGGCTCTCTAACTCATCATGTCACAGCAAAATTGATCATATATCACAAGCAACTTAATCAAATAGAAGATCTTAATAAATGCAGGATGCTTTACAAATGTTTAGCAAAGATTTATAGATCCTAAAACCATAATAAATGTGTGCATTCCTATCTATTACATTCTATTTTATATTGTGAGAAACAAATGCCCTGGCTTCAAAAAGAGGAAGTACTCATTAATTGCTTGAAAAATAGTGATATGTGCAGCACTAGAGGGACCAAACAAGTACACTTTTTTTTGTGCCCACAATTTCCTTGTATGCAAAGAAAAGCTGCAGTGATCAAGAGGACAGGGACGGAAGGTCAGAGCGTAGGTACAACATTTCCAATGATGGTTCTGCCTGACCCAGGGATGGCATGACCTCGACCTGTCTTGACTTGGCAGGGACAGTCCTCGTTAATCCTGTGCTGTCTTTTTTTTTTCCCCCAGCTGCTTTTAAAGTGTCCAGATTCTCTTTTCTCCTTCTGCTTACCCCTTTGTTTTTGGTTTACTCCCATTCCTGAAAACTGACTTCAAAGGGCAAAAATAGTTTGCAGTCAGTTAACACAAACTGGGGGAAGGGGAGAGGATGGAACAGAATCTTGGCCTCTCCAGTAGACTCAAGCAAAAGCAAACTGCTGCAGTCCTTCCTAGTTTGTATGTTCTTCCTCAATAAATTTTGCCATCTGGGCCACACTCTGATGTTACTTGCCACACGCATGTCTGTGAAATGTTGGAATATATGGGGTGGGGAAAATGTTTGAGCAACTTGGAGGGTACGATTCCCAACTCCAAGACTCTGAGAGCAGCCGCTGAACTGGAAGGTACAAGGTAGCATCAAGAAGGCAGGAGGTCAGGAGTTTTTTTCCCCCCTCCTACCAGGCCTGGGCAATCTAGAGACATTATACATAACATGCTGACTGCAGACGCTGATGTTTCCCACTTCTGTTCCCATCTCTCAGGAGAAGTTTTTAAAGGTTCTGGGAAGAGCTTATAATTTTTCTGTATGAAAAACAAATGACACTACACAAATGCCTCTTCTACCAATTGTCAGTGGTGGTTCATAGACTGAGCACCTCACCTGTTCAGTGAATAAGCTATCCATGTTAACAATTATTTATTAAATTCTTCTGTTACTGAAAGCAATGTCTGACTTTAAAGAAGTGTGACAAGTTGTCCATGGCCACTAGTACAGCTGTATGGGCCTAGGACATTCTGGCTTCTGAGAAGGAATATTCCTACCATACAAAAATTTCTGAAAACATTCCCTTCAAAATGGAAACCTAGCATGGCTTGCTGGCACTGAGGCCTTCTGAGAGTACACAGTGATAGATATCCCTCTCTTTCTGATTGCCCTCCTTTGAATCAGAGTTAGATTGGACGCCCTTCTAACAAAAGGTACCGCAGATAGAGGACTTGCCCTCTGAAAAAAGGTGACATGTGGTTCTTAAACATGTAGCTTAGCTCTGTTAAATCACCATGTTAATCTTTACAGATTAAAAAGAAGCATAGTGACACTTTTAATGTTAACTGATGTAACGCAGCAGATGGTTCCATGGACTAGAGCCCAGTTCCTCCAATGCATGAAGTATATCCTAAGTTATTACTGGTGTGTGTGTGTGTGTGCGCGTGCATGTACATACTCTCACATACAGGCAGGCATACAGGCGAGACTGGGAAATTGAGTCAGGCAGCAAGAAACCATGTAAACAGAGAGAGGGGAGCCAAATGTCCTAAACACATGAGGAACAGAGTGTGCCTCTTGTGTTTCACAGCCTTCTGAATCACTGTTTCCATTTTCCATCTATACCACTCAGATGTGATGTGGTGTCTGAGAGAAAGAGTCAGAAACCCTTTACATTTTATTTTATGTTATGTTATTTCTGTCCCACCTTTTTCCCAGTATGGAACCCAAAGCAGCTCACAACAAATTACAGTGATATACCTCTACAACTTATTTTGATGCAGAAGTTTAAAAACTATTAAATAAACCATTCCAATAAGATTAAATTGCAACAATATAAAAACATAGTTAAAAAAAGATAAAAAACACAGCATATCCCATTAAAAGATTCATCTGCCATGAAAAATTAAAAGTCTAAGTCCTAATTAGAAACGTCTTTGCCTGCTGGCAGGAAAAGAGCAGATAGGGAGCCAAGCAAGCCTCCCATGGGAGAGAGTTCCACACTTGGGAGTTGTCATCAAGAAGGTTCTCTTCCTTGAGTACATACACTGAAGATAAGAGTTTATGCATCTGACAAAGTGGGCTTTAATACACAGTAGTTGACACAGTAGTCTTGATGTCAACTGCACATATCAAAAAAGCCTTACCGCAAAGCAGTAAAAAAATCAGATACCCAACAGGCTTGGGAGACAAATGTACTGAAATCAGTAGTATAAGGCCCAATATGTCCTGTCATGGTTTACTTGCCAAATATTAATTAATATACTGCCTTTTTTGCTGATGTACCTAAGGCAGCTTCAGTTTAAAAACAGAAACAACATTAACAAGAAGATACTAAAGACAAAATAAAAAGGTATCAGAATCTTCTACAACCAGTTGTAGCCTCTTCAAGAGCTGATTTGCAGAGCTCCCTGACCTAGCCATTTTCTTTTGGGGGCTGATATATGTCATAGAAGGGCTAGAAGTGATATCAAGGGTCCTTTACTCCCACTTCATGCCCACACAGGGTCCTTTTATCTTCTGAAAAGACAAAATTTTACATTAAGAGTCCCTCTTCAAATATTTCTCCAAATTTCAAGGACTTTTTTTTCTGATTTGAAAAAAGATGGGGCAAAACCCTAAAAAAAACCAAAAACAACTCTCCCTATTTCATAATTCTGCTCCCCACTGCTAGTTTCCATTTTTATGGCCCTTCATAACACTTCATCCAGGTTTTTACTTCCACTTACCACCAGCGAACTATGGAACAAAATTCTCTTCAAATTTATTTGCCTTTTAAACATTCACAGCCCTTTAGTATCTTGAGCAGGGACAACCCAAAACATTTTGCTACATAAGGTAGCACAGCAAATAGCTCCCCCCAATTCCAAAAGCCACATAATGTAGTACCCTATATTGTCATGTTATTTTTGTTTTCTGAGGCAGAAAAGCTCACAAGTGACTCACAGACATAATAAATTATGAACAATTTGCTGCCCTTTCATGAAAACTTGCTCTGGTTAATGGCAGAGCACAGGTAAGGTAGGCTCAGTTCCATAAGGGGAGATCTGGTAAGTGTGCGTACTTTCCCCTGAAAGCATACATTTCTTTAAGTGGTCCTCGAAAAGTAAGGGAAGGTGCTGTCTTAGGACAAATCCAGATGGGATGAATGTGGTAGAACGTGACAGGTCTTCATTCCCAGAGGAGGGAGCAGAGGGTGAGCTGGGTCTGTGAAGACATCCTTGACCAGGTGTTGTTTACAGGCTTGTGGGGCTGTGCTTGCTTGTTTGTCTGTTTGTTTGCTTGTTTTTGTTAGGTCTCCTTGTACTGGCTGTGTGCTCTCCCTGAGCACATGGTCTGACTAATGAGGGAGAGGAGCCAGCTAGGGGGGAGGAGTCTTATTAGGAGCTCCCAACGGCTTGCGCCAAAGGCGCATGCAGTTGAAACCCTCTTCTTCAACCCTTCCAATTCATCCCTTGGCGATCAGCAGAGGAGACATACTTGATTCAGTTGAATTTTAGAAAGAAAGCCTTGTTATTCTTTCTAGACCTACTCCCTGTACTACTCTCTGTATATCAAGGATGAAAGGTGAGAGAGCTGCCGCGGTCACCTGTAGCACTTGTGGGATGTTCCTTTTCTTGCCACAAGATGTTGTCGGGTACACCTGCAGCAAGTGCAAGCTGTTGACCTTCTTGGAGGAGAAGGTTCGCCAGCTGGAGGCACGAGTTTCTAATCTTCGTCTTATTAGGGAAGGTGAGGAGTTTTTGGATAGGGCAGAGAAGACCTTCCTGAAGACTGAATGCGCAGGGGAGCTGCCAGATCAGGAAGTCAGCACACTGGGCCAAGAAACGGATGCTTAGAGGAATGTCACACGGAGGAGTAGGAGGACCAGGAAGGAAACAGAGACTCTCAACCTGCACAATCGCTTCAAAGTTCTTGGCCTTATGAACGATGAGGAACACCAGGAGGAGGGAACAGAATGTCAACAAGAAGGAATCCAACTTTGGCAACAGGAACTAGATCAACACTCCCAGCCTCAACAGAGTGCCCAGGCAGTCCTAGAAGAACCTGCTCGGCGAGGAGCCCCGGACAAGCCTCAGAGGAGGCGAGTTCTGGTTGTTGGGGACTCCTTGCTCAGAGGAACTGAAACGGCAATTTGCAAACCCGACAAGTTCAATCGAGAAGTCTGCTGTCTTCCTGAGGCCAAGATCAACCACATAATGGAGAGGCTAACCAGGCTGGTCAAGCCCACTGACCATAAGCCCCTCATTCTGGTTCATGTCGGAACCAATGACACTGCAAGGCGCAGCTTTTACCACATCGCAAAGGACTACGAGCTTATGGGGACAAAGCTTAAGGACCTTGGTGCGCAGGTGGTCATTTCATCTCTCCTCCCTGTTCAAGGATATGGTGCACAAAGGGAAAGGGCAATAGCAGAGGTCAACAACTGGCTCCACGCATGGTGCCGCCGGCAACAGTTTGGGTTTTTGGAAGATGGCCTGAATTTCCTTGAACCTGGGCTTCTGGTAAGGGATGGGCTGCACCTCACGAAACTTGGCAGGAATGTTTTTGCAAACAGTCTTGCATGGAGGATTAAGAGGTCTTTAAACTAAGTTCTGCTGGGGAGGGAGACAATATTATTCAGGGCAAAGACTTGGCCAGCGCAGGGGGAAAAGGCCCAAATGATATTGACCGAGTAGTACAAGCGTCCAATGGTGGGAGGAGTAGCAACTATAGTACAGGACTTGCAGGAAGGGCCCAGGGATTTCAGTGTCTCTACACTAACACGCAGAGTATGGGAAACAAGCAAGATGAACTTGAACTCCTAGTACAACAAAATAAATACGATTTGATAGGCATCACTGAGACCTGGTGGGATGAGTCTCAGGATTGGAATGTAGGAATAGAGGGGTATAGCCTATTTTGTAGAAATAGACCAAACAAGAAAGGAGGAGGAGTAGCCTTGTATGTCAAGGATGTTTTCACCTGTGAAGAGATCCATGACTTAAACCCAGAAAGCCAGGTCGAGAGCATCTGGGTAAGAATTAAGGGAGCCAGAAACAATAGGGATATTCTGGTGGGGGTTTACTACAGACCTCCAACCCAGACTGAGGACCTTGATGACGCCTTCCTCAACGAAATGACCGTGCATTCAAAAAGGAGAGATACAGTAATAATAGGAGATTTCAATTACCCGGATATATGTTGGCAATCAAACTCTGCCAAGACAGCAAGGTCCAGCAAGTTTCTTGCTTGTCTTGCGGACAATTTCATGGTCCAGGAGGTGTAAGAGGTGACAAGGGGATCAAATATTCTGGATCTGATCCTGACCAATAGGGGTGACCTTGTTAATGAGGTAAAAGTGGTTGGATCTTTAGGGGGGGAGTGACCATGCTCTATTGAAATTTGGCATTCAGTGGGAAGGAGAAGATAAGTGTAGCCAGACACTCATCTTAGATTTTAAAAAAGCGGACTTCTGTAAACTTAAGGAGCTGCTGGTTGAAATTCCGTGGTCAAGAATAGTGAAAGAGAAAGGAGTTCAGGAGGCATGGGAGTTCCTTAAAAGGGAGATACTGAAGGTACAATCTAAAACTGTGCTAATAAGGAGGAAAAATGGAAGGCATCTGAAGAAACCAGAATGGTTGACTAAAGAACTCTCAGCTGAGCTAAGCGTTAAGAGAAACCTGTACAGGAAATGGAAGAGGGGGGAAACCACCAAAGAAGAATTTAAGCAAGTAGCCAGGAGATGTAGGGAGAAGGTCAGAAAGGCTAAAGCACAGAATGAACTTAGGCTGCCCAGAGACATCAAAAACAATAAAAAGGGCTTTTTTAAATATGTCCGCAGCAAAAGGAAAAAGAAAGAGGCGATAGGGTTGCTGCGCAAAGAAGATGGCAAATTACTAACGGGGGAAGAGAAAAGGCAGAACTACTTAACACCTTCTTTGCCTCAGTTTTTTCCCAGAAGGATACAAGTGCTCAACCTGGCGGTTGGGGAGCAGGTGAGGAAGCAGGGGAAATGAGGCACATAGTAGGTAGAGAGGTGGTACAGGAATACCTGGCCACACTGGATGAATTCAAGTCTCCAGGGCCAGATGAACTGCATCCTAGGATATTAAAAGAACTGGCAGAGGTCATTTCGGAACCACTTGCTATAATCTTTGAGAAATCTTGGAGGACAGGAGAAGTTCCAGCAGACTGGAAGAGGGCAAATGTTGTCCCCATCTTCAAGAAGGGAAAAAAGAGGACCCAAATAATTATCGCCCAGTCAACCTAACGTCAGTACCCGGAAAGATCCTGGAGCAGATCATTAAGCAGTCAGTTTCTAATCACTTAGAAAGCAATGTGGTAATCACGAGAAGTCAACATGGATTTCTCAAAAATAAGTCATGCCAGACTAATCTTATCTCTTTTTATGATAGAGTTACTAGCTTGATAGATGAAGGGAATGCTGTGGATGTAGCATATCTCGATTTCAGTAAGGCCTTTGACAAAGTTCCCCATGACATTCTTGCAAAGAAGCTAGTAAAATGTGGGCTGGACAGAGCTACTGTCAGGTGGGTCTGTAACTGGTTGACTGACCGTTCCCAAAGGGTGCTCACCAATGGCTGCTTTTCATCCTGGAGAGAAGTGACTAGCGGGGTGCCACAGGGTTTTGTCCTGGGGCCAGTGCTGTTCAATATTTTCATCAACGACTTGGATGAAGGAATAGAGGGCATGCTGATCAAATTTGCAGATGACACCAAATTGGGAGGGGTTTCTAATACGCCAGAGGACAGGATCAAAATTCAAAATGACCTGGTCAGATTTGAGAGCTGGGCCAAGGCTAACAAAGTGAAATTCAACAGAGAGAAGTGTAAGGTCCTACACTGAGGTAGAAAAAATGGAATACAGAAATATAGGATGGGGGACACGTGGCTGGATGGCAGTACATGTGAAAGGGATCTAGGAGTCTTAATAGACCACAAGCTGAAGATGAGTCAATAGTGTGATGCGGCAGCCAAGAAAGCCAACGCAATTCTCGGCTGCATCAATAGGAGTATGGTGTCTAGATCGAGGGAGGTACTGGTACCACTCTACTCTGCTTTGGTTAGACCTCATCTTGAATCCTGTGTCCAGTTCTGGGCACCCCAATTCAAGAAGGACATGGTCAAGCTGGAGCAGATCCAGGGGAGGGCGACCAAAATGGTGAAGGGCCTGGAAACCATGCCCTATGAGGATAGACTTAGAGAGCTGGGTATGTTCAGTCTGCAGAAGAGAAGGTTAAGAGGGGACATGATAGCTATGTTTAAATATTTGAAGGGATGCCATGCAGAGGAGGGAGAGGGCTTGTTTTCTGCCACTCCAGAGACCAGGACAAGGAGCAATGGATTCAAGCTGCAGGAAAGGAGATTCCACCTGAACCTCAGGAAGAACGTCCTGACAGTCAGGGCTGTCTGGTAGTGGAATATGCTGCCTCAGAGTGTAGTGGAGTCTTCTTCCTTGGAGGTTTTTAAGCAGAGGCTGGATGGCCATCTGTCAGGAGTGCTTGGAGGGTATTCCTGCATGGTAGGGGGTTGGACTGGATGGCCCATGTGGTCTCTTCCAACTCTACATTTCTATGATTCTATGATTCTACCTGTAGGTACTGCAATTATTTCCAAGATATAAACAATGTTCTTCTCATCAGAACTTCAAGAACTAAGTACATCTTTTCCTTCCCACCAGCATTTTTATCCTCATAATGGTATGTTCTAAGATAGATTGGAAATGATTGCCAGATGTGCATATGGGTACAGGAGTGAAAGACAATGAGATCACCTGTTTTTGCCACATCTCCCCATCACATCACATCTGTGCTATAATACAAAAAGAGAACAATGGGCAACACATACTGCAGAATAGAAAGGTCATAGGTACAGGTGAGACATTAGGATTTCATGAAAGGAAGGAGAAACAAGGAGAGCTTGCCTACAGAGGAAAGCCCAGGCTATTGTCCCACACATCACTGGCTGACAACTGTGACCTGAAGGGGGGGAAAAAATGAGATGAATGGGTCTGCTGTACTGGGGAATCCTGACAAGAGTGAAAAAAAAGAGGAAGGGACATTGGAATTCATACTCCTCGACTGGGCATGAAAGTGAGAAGATCAATCACCATCCAGCAAAATCCATCCGTCTTTATCTTGTTGGTTGTTGTTGTGTGCCTTCAGGTCATTTCTGACTTATGGAGACCCTAAGGTAAACTTATCATGGGGTTAGAATCACAGAATTGTAGAGCTAGAAGAGACCGCAAGTGTCAATGAGTCCATCCCTCTCCCTCGCCATACAGGAGTCCACCATCAAACATTCCTGACAGATGACCCTCTAACATCTGTTTAAAAACCTCCAAAAAAGGAGAATCCACCACACTCTAAGGCAAGATGTTCAGTATTGAACTACTCTTATCATCAGGAAGTTCTTCCTAAAGTTTAGATGGAATCTCTTTTCCTGAGTTTGAAGCCATTGCTCTAAGTCCTAGTCTCTGGAGCAGCAGAAAACAGGCTTGCTCCATCCTCTGCATGATATCTCTTCAAATATTTAAACATAGCTATCATATTGCCTCTCAACCTTCTCTTCTCCAGGCTCAACATACCTAGCTCCCTAAGCCACTTCTTATAGGATGGGGTTTCCAGGCCTTCTACCATTTTGGTCAACCTCCTCTGAGTTTTCTGAGGCTGAGAGTATGTGATGCACCCAAGGTCACCCAGTGGGTTTCCATGGCCAAGCAAGGAACTGAACCCTGGTCTCCAGGGTAGTAGTCTAATGCTCAAATTTCTACACCTCGCTAGTTCTCTATTTATCCTGGTACCTCCTACAGTACTAGTCTGTCTGGATGAGCCCTTTGCAGAACAGTTTAGCCATTGGTGATCTCTTTGAGAACCCCATCTGATTTCCCTCTTCTGAGGCCCTTCTGGGACAAAAAGAAATTTTGCTGAAGTATCTCCCTCTGGTTCACTAAAAGTCACTAACAGTAGAACTGTTGAGCAGCTAAAGCCTAGCAGTTAGGCTTCATTTGCTAAAGACATCCCTTTCAACAAACTGGAGCTTTTCCATCTAGAATCAGCAAAAGAACAAGATTTGCTGGAATTAGGTGAGCACAGAATCCTCTGGAACTACATAAGCAGAGGTTTCACATATTATAGGTGCAACTATGTCTCTCAAGGAACTTTTAAATCAGGACTCAACTTCTGCACCTCCCACACCTTTGTACAAGTTTTACTTGCTGAAATCCCTCTTTTTTATGTGTTATTAACAGTACAGGTCCTCTATTGCACCTAGCCATCCTAAGCCCAGAACTCCAAGGTGTTAAGGTTTATTTAGTAGAATGTTTGAATAGTTGAACTCCACTTTTTCTTTAGCTCTTAAGTTTTATATCCCATAGATAGCAGGGATGGAGGCAGAAGGTATAATTAGTTTTCAGATTCAATGGTGTAGTTTATATGTTGTCTCAGATTTTTCAGAGATGGTTTGTGCCAGAGTAGGTTAAAATATTTGGATCCTGGTCCTTGTTCGTGCTTGTTCTATTGGCAGAAGAGTTGCAACCTAATTTTAGGAACCATTCAACTCTATCCAAACCATATTTTTAAAAATGTCAAACAAAAATAACACTGTCTACTAGCTCCCAGGAATACCCTGTGGTTGAATATGACAAACCAAGCATTTTCATTTGCAGATAAGGTTACAGTATGCCTATCTTCCAGTGTACATGAGCAGGGAACAAATTAGTACTTGCTGGTTTTGGCTGGCAGGCAGAAGTTCAAAGTTGAGTAAGTTCAGGACAGGCTGTTCATTTAGTATAGGAATTAAAATTTGGGTTGGAAATCAGGTTCAGTAACTAGAAGGGGTTGTTTAGGCTCAGCCAATGGCTAGATTAGACATAAACAATGAAATGTTTAAATAGGCAGCAAAGCATTCTTGTCCATGAGTCATGGGGACAGGCAATGGGGGAAGACAAGGAATAAGTGAGAGGAGCACCTTTACTCATGCAGATAAATTATGGGTGATGACAGATGTAAAATTAAAAAACGACTCATGGTGGGCTCTTCCCAGCTTTGCAATTATGGAACTGACAGAAGAGCATGCCAGCAAAACAAATTATGGTTCCAGATGCTCAATGAGTCCTTCCTCCTCCTCCTCCTCCTCCAGCTGGAGAAAGTTAGCAAAGTGTCCTGAAGTCAGGTGCCTAACAGAGAAGGAAGTAGCACCACTTCCATCTCAGGCACCCCCCCACACACACACCTTAGTGCTTTGTTCTCTTCCTTCATCTGGTATGGATGGGTGGGAAATGTCAGTTGGTTCATTGTTGTTTTAAATATAATGCCTTTCCAAAATTCTCAAACTACCTCACAAATGGGATAGAACAAACTTGATATTTGAAAAGAAAAGAAACCTGAATGTGAAGGAGGTTAAAACTGACAAATTCATCCATCTGTACTATCTGGAGGTGGAGGCTGCAGCTGTATGGAACGAAGGCTGAAAGTCACCCATGATTCAACAGGTGAAGGAGAAGACTTGACAGCATGATAAATTTGGATTCACTGGTGAGCTCCCTGCTTAATTTCACCTTGAAACCAGAATTTCAGCATACTTGCCTTTACCTTTATGGTACAGAGATCTTTAGAGGATACGGTTTCATACTGCAGTGAATATGTTCTTTAACCCTGGAAAAAAAAACAGAATCTGCAATAGAAGGGCTCTGGCTCCATTGGAAGGCCTCCATAACAGAGACTCTCCTCCTCAGACCTGGCAAGTCTCACATGAGCCGAGTAAGGCTAGGTGGGAGGAATTCAACTTTTAAAATGAATGATTGAATGAGGCTATAAAAAGATATAGATAATATACCTAACATGCATGCATATGCGGTAATATACATTATTATGAACTTCACACAGTCTATGGTAACTTGCATTCCAGATTGCTCTGTATTAGGTCTAGGTTTTTCGGTACTCCCCTCCCTCTTTTTCCTCAAGTAGGGATAGGAGGAAAGTAGATCAGAACCAATTCTGGTCTGAAATAGACTGGCTTTCATGACCTACCTGGAGGAGGAGGAGAAAAGCCATGATCAGACCCCAGAGGGAGTCAGAGGAGGCTGATCGTCCTGATCCATCCCAGACAGTAGCAGCAGATCAGGAGGAGAAGACAGAGGTATTTCTTCCTCTTGAGTGTCATAAATCAAAGCACAAGGAACAAAGGCTTAGGCAATGCCCCTGTTTCACTTTAAATACAGGATGCTTAGCTAATGAGACCAGCTGGGCTGATTAACTGCTGGCTATAAATCAGCTCATTCCAAACCATTCTGTCACTGCAGAACAACAGCTTCCAAGCTCGCATACAACCTTGCCAAACATCTCTGACTTCCTGGATTCCTGACCTTTGGTACATACTTTTGGACTACCGTTTCTGGCAAACCCCTTTTTGGCTTTGAACTCTGCTCAAGACTAATTCTTCCCTTGAACCTTGGACTATCTGGACAAAGCTCCTATTTGTCACTCTGTCTAAGTCTTGGGTCTGACTCATCTTTCCCCTCCCAGCGACCATGGCGTGCTCATCTGGGCACTTACCTGCCTTAAGCAGGACGTTGGCAAGGTGTACTGGCTCCATTTTGTCTAATAACTGTAGCAATAAAATGACTGTCCCCCTGCCCCAGGGTGTATTGCTGAAATGAAAAAGGGTTGGGGCAATCAGGAATGGATTATTCTGTAGAAGAAAGGTAGCCTACTTTGAAACAAGACCTTGGAATCATTTGCCACATTTTTGAAGAATCCAGGGTAATATGCAGCACTTTTCTAAGCAAGTTACTCAAAGACAGAATATTCTATATACACAAATGGGGTAGGGAACTATAAGACAATGCATACAATGGGAAGATTGGGAAATGTATGGGCTCTCCAGAAGTTGCTCATCATCCCTAACTATAGGTGATGCTAGCTAAAGCTGATGCAGACCAACAGTATCTGGAGGTTCACATGGGTCCATTCCTGTATGAATGATATAGTGATATTATTAAGAACCATAAAAGCTGTTATTTTTTTGTACAGCGATAGACTTGCCGTCTGGGTTGTTCCAAGGCTTGATATCTGGGATTTATATATGTCTTTTACATGGTCTGTCATTGCTAGCAATCAGTGGGTTTTTAGCATTAGATGTGTGTGTGTGTGTACACGCATATATACATATACATACACACACAGTTGTGTGTATGTATATGCATATATGCGTGTACACACACACAGTTCGCCCCTACCTTTGTGAGCGTTAGGGACACAGGACTCCCATGAAAAATTGTGAATATCTTCCCCCTGCCAACCGAGTAAGTGACCAACAAAATTCATGCATTCACCCTCTTCCTTCCCACTCCCGCTTCCCTTCCCTTCTGCCTGCCTGCCTGCCTGAAGGAGTGTGTGAGGGAGTACATTCACATGCCCTCCCACTCCCCTATTCTACCCTCTTCCCCACTTTGAGGGAATGCACACATATGTGCCCTCCTCCTGCTACTCTCCCAGCCCTTTCCCACCACTAATGCAAGTGAGTGAGTGAGGGAATGAACACATGCACCCTTCCTCCTGCACCTCTGCTACCCACCTATGTGTGTGTGTGAGTGAGTGAGTGCATGAGGGAAGCAGAGGCAGCAGCAGCAAATAATCCATGAACAATCAAGTTTGCAAAAGTCTAACCTTAAAATGTGGGGGAATGCATACTTGCAAAGGTCTAACCTTAAAATGTGGGGGAATGCATACACATACATACCTACATCACAGAATAGCCACAGAGTGATTCTACTCCATGGAGTGGCTGAGGTTCAGACTTCGGTAACAAATGATGCCCCCCTATTCAATGAGTATGTGTTGAATCTCTGTCTATCGAAGTCACTGAACACGTGACGTAGAAAATTTCAAAAGCACCTCTTTCCCTCCTGGAAGTTAAAAGCTGACTGGGTTGGCTGCAGACTTAGGTTCTATTGATTTCAGTGGGGCTGGTATAAGTATGTCTGAATCGAGATAATCTAGACCAATCATAATAAAACAATAATAACAATTTACTGCTTTGCAAACAATACGTTTCTCTTTCAGAGAGCTAACAATCTAAAATCTGGCATAGTGATAGGAAAGGAATGTTTTAAAGTCAACATTGTTTTCAGGGTTTTTTTAATGATTTTATATCCTTTTCATACTTTTAACTGTTTTAACTGTGTTTATTGATTGTTGGAAGCCACCTTGGGACCCATTCCAGGAGAAAGGCAGCCTATGAATATAATAAATAAATAAAGGGAAAGAAGGCACAAGGCATGTGTGTATTTGAATTTGGCTAAGTTGTAGTTAATGTTATTTGCTGTCAAGTTGACTTCAGCTTATGGTGACCCTACCTAAGTACCCTAAGTCATCAGTTCCCATCTGATCTTGGAAACTAAGCTGGGTCAGCTCTGGTTAGTACTTGGATGGGAGACAACCAATGAATACCAACTGCTGTAGGCTATGTTTCAGAGGTAGGAATTGGCAAAACTACCTCTGAGTATTCCTTGCCTAAGAAAGCCCTACGAAATTCATGCTGTCACCATAAGTTGACAGGGAACTTGAAGGCACGCATGCACGCACGCGCGCACACACACATGCAAATGAGAGATGTCCAAGTCACCCTATCATCAACAGCCTTGTTCAGGTCTTGCAGATTCAGGTCTGCGGCTTCCTTGACCAAATCAATACATCTGCAGTATTTTCTTCTTTTTTTCCATTCTGCCTTCCATTTTGTCATTGTTGTGTGCCTTCAAGTCATTTCCAACCTATGGCGACCCTAAGGTGAACCTGCCATGGCATTTTCCACTTTACCAAGCATTATTGTCTTTTCCACTTAGTGATGTCCTCTTGTATATCTAAAAGTACAACAGCCTCAGCTAAATCATCTTGGCTTCTAGGGCAAGTTCATGCTTGATTTGCTCTCAGACCCATTCACTCCTCTTTTTAGTGGTCTGCAGCATCTGTAGAACTTTCCTCCAGCAACATATTGCAATGGGTTGATCTTCTTCCTAACATCTTTCTCCACTGTTTGGCTTCCATAATCATACATACAAATCAAAAATAGTACTGCAAAGAAGATATTGATATTGGTATTTAATAATATATCTTTATACTTGAGGATTTTATATAGTTCCTTCATAGCTGCCCTTCCAATTCTTAATTTTTAGATTTCTTGACTGCACTCTCAATGCTGATTAATGACTGAGTCAATGTATAGAAATCTTTACCTATTTCTATGTCTTCATTACTTGTTTTAAATTTACATGTATTTCATCTGTAACCCTGCTTTTGCATGTTCTTTAGCTGCAACCCTGCTTTTTCACTTCCCACCTCTACTTTAATCAGTCATTCCTATTTTCTGTAAATAACATGGTGTCATCTGCATATCTTAAATTGCTGATCTTTCTCCTCCCTCCTCCGTTTTCATGTCTCCTTCCTCTGAGTTTAATCCTGTTTCTATATATGTACTGTGCCTACTTTAAACATACAGAATAAAATTCACCTTCATCTGACTCCTTTGCCAGTTGGAAACCATTCTGTTTCTCCATATTGTATCCTGACAATGATCTCTTGTCCAGAGGATAGGTTATACATCATGACAATCAAGTGTTGTGGTACACCCATTTCCTTCAGAGGGAGCAGTAAATTCTCATGATCTACACAATCAGAGATTCCAATGTAGTCTATGAAACACAGATTGATTTTCCTCTGAAATTCTTTGGTATATTTGATCATCCAACATATGTTTGCAATATGATCCCTTAGTGCCTCTTCCTTTTCTGAAACCAAACTGTACATCTGGCACTTGTTACTCTGTATATGTTAAAAGTCTTTTTTTTGTGAAGTCTTGAATGCCACTTTGCTTGCATGAGGGATCTCTATAATAATCTGTTGGTTACTGCAATCCCTGGTGTCCTCTTTCTTGGTTATTAGAATGTATATTTAGGATTTTCAATCTGTGGGCCATTGTTTTGTTTTCCATTTTTTGTTGGCAAATTTTGGCTAGAATTTAAACTGATTGTAGGTAGCTTCAAACAAATATACTGGCATGCCATTTTTTTCCCTGGTGATTTATTTCTCCCAAGTGCATTGAGTGCAGTTTCCACTTCAGTTTCTAAAATTGTGAGTTCATCTTCAGATGGATCTTTCTTGAAGAATCAGCCATGATTTCCTGTCTTTTATATAGTTCCCTAGTGTAGTTCTTCCATCATCTTTTTATTTTGTCCTGATCATGTAATATGTTCCCTGCTGATCTTGCAGCATCCCTGCTCTTGGTTTGAATTTGCCTTTAATTTCTTGGATCTGGTGGAAGAGGCTTCTTTTTCTACCTTTCTATTTCTTTTCATTGATTATTATAATGTCTCCCTTTGTCTCAATGCACAGTTCTCTGAGAAGTTATATTCAGGATTCTGATCCTGTTTCACCTATCATCTAGTTAGGTTTTTCTTTCTCTTTGTTGACAGATAGTGCCTTTTTGCATTCTTCCCCAACAGTTGTCACAACCTGCTCCTGGTATTGTTTCAGCAGAGTGAATGGCATTTCTCCATTTTCTGCTTCTAATTATGTAGTCTATTTGATTTCTGTATTGGCTGTCCAGAGTTGTCCACATATATAGTTGTCTCTTTGGTTGTCTGAAGAATGTATTTGCAATGAACAAACCATCGGACTTAACAAAATTCAGTCAGTAACTCTCCTGCTTCATTACTTGATCCCAGCCACATTCTCCCACAATGTTTGGTTCTACTTTCTACTTTGTTTTCTACTTTCATTTATAATTATCAACATGTCCTATTTGGTGTGTAATCAATTTCTTCGTGGACACTGTTCAGAATATTTCAATTTCTTCCTCATCTGCCTGTGGTGGGTGCATAAAAGTGGATCGCAGTTATATTGATAGCTTTTCTTTAGAGTTTTACTGATATTATTCAGTGAGATTTCACAAAATATCCCCTGACTGCTTTTGCTACATCTTGTCTCACTATTAGTGCCACTTTCTTTCTTTCTTTTATTGTCATTTCCAGAGTAGAACACTGTGTAATTCACTAGTTAAAAATATCTCATTCCTGTCTACTTTAGCTCACTCACAATCTTTATATCTATCCATTCCATTTCTTGCTTTCTGATTTCTAACTTTTCTGTATTCATGCTTCTCACATTCCATGTTCCTACTATATATGTGAAACGCCAAACCTTCTTTTCAACTTTGCGCATGTCAGTAGCTGAACACTCCTTTGACTTGAGTCTATTTGTGCCTTATGTCATTAGGCACAGCTCTACTTGTATTTGTCCTCTGTTCTTCCCCAATAGCTGTTTGAGCACCTTCCAACCTGGCAGTGTCATCTTCTAGCACTATGTCTTGTTTCATACTGAATTGTCTCATCATAGGTTTTTTTTTTGAGGTAAAATGTTTCAGAAGTGGTTTACCATTGCCTTCTTCTGTACAGAACTAATTCCTTTGCTATCATCTCTGAGACATCCTCTGCCAGTGTCAGTCCCTCCACATACACACTACTACTGCTGCCCAGTTGCCATTTGGCACATTTGGGACAGAATCCTGTTGGGCAATTGCAAATAAGTAACATACAGTTAATGCATTTGTAACTGCTACATATTCATGTTCCTTACATAGCCTCTAGTTTAGAGGCGACATAGGAACTGTGAAAGCCCCCCCAACTCCATTTACTGGTAAGCTTCCACTGCGATCGACAAGGGTCCATTAAATCAAGAAGTGGGTGCCAGATTTTCCCATCCCTCCATTCAACAAGTGATCTCTGATACAAAGGGAATTTACAGCAGAGTTCCTTTTCCTGCCTGAGACACTAGAGATCATTCACAGGAAATGCTCGAAACATCAGCCAGCTACTTCTCAATCAACAGGGCAACAGACCCCCCCTCTCAGTGGTTGTTTACTTGTAAGCAGGTTTTGGGGAGATCTGGCCACAATCCACTGTATAGCACCATGATGTAGTATGTAATGCTCATACAGGATTCTGCTGACAGTCTGGTTGCTCAGCAAAAGCCTATCTGATTTGGTGACCCTGTCATCAGTAGGACTATCAGAAGAATACCCCCTTGCCTCACAGGAGCACTCAGTCCCATGGCCATAAAAATGTGGTGCCAAGGGCATCTGAACTGGGGGCAGGGTGGTAGGTTGTACAAACAGCTTTAGAGAAAGAGGGTTTTGAAGAGATGGGTTAGGAGAGAAGGAGCAGAGGTGATTTCCCAGTGGGACTCATAGCCACATACAAGAGACGGTTTGCTTCACGATCTGCATGGTAGACATACATGACAATAAGATCAGTGGTGATCTGGCCATCTTTCTTGCTATTGTACTTTTCTCTTCAAACAAGCTATTCCCCACTTCCTATATTATTTTAGTGCTATAGGTATGTACAAAATCCTTCAATTCATTTTTTTAAAAAAGAGAGACTGATGCAAATCTGGTTGAGGAACTGAGAGGGAGATGTGTCCGTGATAATACAGAAGCTAGCCAGCTGGTACTCCCCATGCCTCACTGTTGTCTGATTTACACTGACCTATGGTGCAAATATGAAGAAAATTTGTTAGGATTTATCTTGGGAGAAAAACATAACAACAACAACATTACCTGCCTCTCTTGAAGATTCAAGGCAGGGTACAACGTAGTTTAAAATACAACTATACACACACACCGACTCCACAACTAAGGCTATGTCTTCATGCCAAGACTCCAATAACTTTTCCTACCTTCACCCCAATTTGACTCTTTGAAAGGCTCTCCTGGGAACTTTTCACCATTCAAAGGAGTGGGAGGCTTCACTTTATATTAGTACTGAATACAGATTGTTCATGTATTTTTGTATGCAGGATGGGAGATTGGACCATTTCTATACCATAGGTTAAAATACGTATTCCAGTTGACCTAGTTAGAGAGAAGAGGAGTTATCAAACACTTCTTTGTCCCGTTAATGGGTTAATAATTTTTAGCATGCTATTCTTT